>OVAP01005410.1:0-13058 GCA_900406295.1 Aurinia saxatilis | reverse complement strand
TTGCGGAGAAGTGTAGAGAGCGATTGCATGAGATAGTTAAGCAAGAGACTGAAGCTATGGCTAACGACGAGTGGAAAGAGACGATGATGAGGAGTTTTCAAAAAATGGATAAAGAAGTTAGTCACCGTGATGTTAACTTAGTTGTGAACGGTGCAAATCGGAAAAGTTCGTGTAGGTGTGAATTACAGTCTCCTCAGTGTGACGCNATCGGAAAAGTTCGTGTAGGTGTGAATTACAGTCTCCTCAGTGTGACGCCGTCGGATCTACCGCCGTTGTCTCCGTCGTCACGCCGGAGAAGATCGTCGTCTCGAACTGCGGTGACTCTCGTGCTGTGCTTTGCCGTAACGGTGTTGCGATTCCTCTCTCTTCAGATCATAAGGTAGTTTTTGAAATTCTGTTATAACAGAGTTTGTTATTTTGTTGGATCTTTGATTGCATGTTGCTAAGAGTTTGTTTGTTTGTTTGTTATAACAGCCGGATCGACCCGATGAATTGATTCGGATCCAACAAGCGGGTGGGCGGGTTATTTACTGGGATGGTGCTAGGGTCCTTGGAGTTCTCGCCATGTCTCGAGCCATCGGTGAGTATTATAATTAATTAAACGTGGCTAGTCTCCTTTTTAATGACGTGTTTATATTGAATCTGATGATGTTTGTTATGTTTATTCAGGTGATAACTATTTGAAACCATATGTGATTCCGGATCCGGAAGTAACCGTAACGGATCGAACCGAGGACGACGAGTGTTTGATTTTAGCCAGTGATGGACTATGGGACGTTGTTCCGAACGAGACGGCATGTGGTGTGGCTCGCATGTGTCTTCAAGGTGCTGGAGACTCGCATAACGCTTGTTCCGACGCGGCTTTGTTGTTGACGAAGTTGGCTTTGGCGAGACAGAGCTCCGATAACGTGAGCGTCGTGGTGGTTGACCTGAGGAAGAGAAGGAATAATAATAATAATAAAGCGTCTTAATCAGTTGTTTTAAAATTAAGTAGAGGAGTATTAGTAGAGAAATTGTTACATAGCTAATTGTAATTTTCCAATTCTTTTTTAGTTTTTGTTTTTTTTACTTGTTTACCATTTTATGGTTTTGTGGTTTTTTTAACAGCTCTTAATTCAGGCTGGGGAAGAAAAAGAGCTATTTAAACAAAAATGTTACGTATTTTCGTATTTTTCTTTAGGTAATATTATATACATGTATTATTCCAGTTTCGTCTATTAGAATTGTACACAGTATAAGTGAAATTGAATGTTATGGGATAAATAAATAAAANAAATGTTACGTATTTTCGTATTTTTCTTTAGGTAATATTATATACATGTATTTTTTTCAGTTTCGTCTATTAGAATTGTACACAGTATAAGTGAAATTGAATGTTATGGGATAAATAAATAAAAAAATGGTTCAAATCGGGTATTTGACAGAGCAAAATAAAAATTCACGTCAATTATTACCTTGAGGTTAACGTTTTCTGGTTAACTTAGTAAAGCACGATTCTCGAATTAATCGAAACCGGTTTGGTATCATTATAAAAAATACCTTTTATTGGTGAGGGACATTGGCGTGGCGCAGCGTGCGTCATTTTAGGACATCCGATTTGGTTTTGTAATTAAATATTCATGTAATAATATATCTTTATAGAAAGCAGCAAAGATGACTCAAATTAATGGAACGTTTCAAGGATCTTTTTAGTAATGCTAATTCTCGAATTTTATTATTTTTGTGAACGAATCTCGTTTTTAAAATATTTGGTTTGAAGTAGACTCAGCTGGAATCTAAATAATTAGCAATTATTTTCATTTTAAATTAGTGTCAAGATAATTAAGAGAATTAGTTGGCCAACATTGTCGAATGGTTTACTGGTTAGTGTCAGTTAAGGTCGGAGTCAATCATTAAATAAAATTGGATTTGGGATTAATTTGACTAATTAATNGTCAGTTAAGGTCGGAGTCAATCATTAAATAAAATTGGATTTGGGATTAATTAAAAAATATCAACTAGGGAAAGAAGAAAGAAAAAAAGGGGAAAGGGATCTTCACATTCCCCTTTCTCTTTTTGGAATTAATTATTATCAAGTTGAACAAAAATATCATATCAAGTCACAACCGTCCATTACTTGCCACTTGCCATTTGCCACAATGACCAGATAATAAAATATTTCTTCTGTTCAATCATCACGTTGTATAATAATGTTTAAATTTTTTTGTTAGGTATTTGATCATACGTTGGGTGTCTGTTTTGTGTCTAATGTTGACTAATCCTTATTTTTGTATAAAATTACAATAATTTTTTAGAATAATCAATCATCTAAATGCTGATTATTAGATCAAATAAATTTGTTTCTATTTTGTTTTTGTNACGTTGTATAATAATGTTTAAATTTTTTTGTTAGGTATTTGATCATACGTTGAGTGTCTGTTTTGTGTCTAATGTTGACTAATCCTTATTTTTGTATAAAATTACAATAATTTTTTAGAATAATCAATAATCTAAATGCTGATTATTAGATCAAATAAATTTGTTTCTATTTTGTTTTTGTTTTTTTTAAATCACTATCACTACCAGAATTTTAGAATACAACACAAACTAGCTATAGTTTTGTTCTTTTACTAAAGCGACAATTATCATGAATTAATGTTGACAACTTTTAGTGTTGTTTTCCAAACGCAAGTAAAACACATATATCACAACCTATATTACATGGTTAAATTTTACGGTTTTCTAACTAAAATTCAATTAACAATTAATAGAGATATCCAATCTATTTATATATTACTAATAGTCATAATACTTAATATACCCCCTCGAGAGATGATGGTTCTCTGACCATTAATATCGGTATACTCGGACAAGGATTGATGGACTGATTTAGATTAGATCGATGATGGATCGGTTTGGATATTATGGTTCGATTATGCTCGTTTGAGCTTAATTAATTCTGATACCATGTTAAACTTCATGGACTTCCAACTAAAATCCAATTGACAATTAATGAAGAGACTCAATTCCTCTTCTTATTTATACCAATGTANGTAGTTTAAATGAAATTTGTTTATGTGTCTTTTTCTTATGCAAAGTTAGTTATAATTTAATCTGACATGGATTTTGCTAAAAATCATATTAGAAAACGTGAAATATGTCATGTATTTAATTTAGAGAATAGAATTCATCGATGTTATGTGAAGAAATTTTGGAGAAATAGGTTTCCCAAATCTCATTATTCGTCTTCTTCTTCTGCATTTTGATCTCTACAATGACGACAATCATCTCCTGCTCTGCTCTTTCTTCGATCCGAGCCTCTTCCAAATCAATCAAAAAGCCATATCCGATTCTCAAGAAACCGGTTTCGTGGTTGAGTCCTATATTCAGCATTTCATCGGAGCCAAATTACGTGAACAATAACGCAACGTCTCTTCGTCCTCTGTGAATCGGAATCAAATTTGGAGAAATCTGAGCATAGATCGAGGAGATGTTGTCTCACGGAATTTGTGTTTCTAGGTAATCGGGAATCAGATCTAGAAATTGTCATTTGTTTTCTCTCGTCTTCGCCTCTCCATTCGTGTACTTAATATGAAAGGTGTATCTGAAAAGTATAGTATGTCCATCTCATGTCTTGTCCCCTCACACTTGATGTTTATGGTTCTAAGCTCAACGTTTAAGAGTCCCGATTGTCCAACAAAACCAGGAATTCATCATCCTGATTTACAAATTTAACACCTATTGTTTTTTTTGTTTTTTTTGTTTTGGTTTTTGCTTTAATATTTTTTTTGAGTTGCATTACTATCTCACTGTATCTACTTTGAGTTCTTTTTATATATTTTAAAAAATTTTGTGCTTTTTGAAATTTACCATTATATATTTATCTCTCCACTGGATATTTGTTTTCTTTGTAAGATAATATTATTAAGCGGTTTGTTTACTAAAATATCAGGGTCATTCAACTAACTAAAACTTAAACAAAAGAAAATGTTTTCTCGGCCAATGATTTCTCTTATTCCAATCAATAGAAAGAATTAACAGTTTTTTTTGTTGAACATACACTTAAACATTAGTAGTCATTTTAATTGGCTAATTACTATACTCATGCTTTTTAAGTGTTGTGGGTTGTCTAATATAATCAAATAAATAACAAAATGTGGAATGTACATCAAACCTTTAGGTCGTTATTTATTCTAGCGAAATATGATGAATCCTTGATTTTCAATTTCAGTTTATTACATAATTGTAGCCGTAAACATTATAGAAATAATAATCAATTATGAATTAATTTTGTGCACTGATTATAAGTTAGTTTTTGGATTCTCTTCTTACACCAGATTATAATTCTTTCCTTTAGTTAGTGCTTGATTGAAGCAATATATACCAATCAATTTGGAGATTTCTCAAAAATCTTCTGATTACATAATTTAGTGAATTATTTAACGTGTAGACTTTATGATGAACCCTAAAAAAGGTAACATTTCAATGCGTCCTGCCTATATATATCAAAAGGAACTTTGACTGTAATCAAACATCAGTAGACCCGGTGATTGTATAATTTTATTCATTAGCTAGAGGTGATTGTACGTTTAAAAAATGGTGATGGGAAGTACGTTTTCAAGCTAGATGTTGACGAGTTCCATTGCATTTATGAAAGTTTGCCAAAGGATGAAGAAACGACAAAGTTTGTTCGGCTGTATTATCATGACACCATTAACGGCCACAAGTAAGTTTGATCTTCTTAAATTTAATGTTAGCTTTTACAGAATTCAATAACAAGAAATCTTAATGTCTGTTTTTATGTAGATATACAACAAGGCATAAGGTCACAATGGCTGAGTGGTTTGTATTCCAGACGAGAGAACAAATTGATGATTATCTTTTCGGTTTCAGATCTCAAAGANTTCCAGACGAGAGAACAAATTGATGATTATCTTTTCGGTTTCAGATCTCAAAAAATATTTCAGCAATACATTGAGGATGTATACAAAATGATGGAGTCAAGACATCCGGTGAGTGCTTGATTACCACAAAACAATCTTAGGTGGAGAGCAAACAGAGTCCAAGATATCATATATGAACCTCCGGCTTACGTTGAGATTCCTACAAGATACATATGGGATTCAAGGAAAAGCCAATGGATCCCGTATCCAAAGGAGTTGCGCCACGAATAGTTTCGAACGTATACGTGGCTTAAAGATTTATTTGAACTTTATGATTTTCCTCTTTTTTTTTTGTTACTTTAAATTTCTTGACATTTTTTTTTGTTAATTGATGGAGAATAAGTTTGTATGCTTACATTTCATCAATGTCAAAATCAATTAATAGTATAGACTTAATATTGTTGTCTTTCTTTTGCATAACCTATGGATTGAATTGATCATGCTAATAATACAAAATCTTACCATACAAGTCCAAACTCGGATGTAGTTGAAACAAGCATTCATGCGTTCTGTTTAATTTACTAATATCCAAATATAATTCTTCTTGAATTCTACAAAAAAAAAAAATTCTTCTTCAGTGGATTCCGTTCATTTATTCAAATATGATTACGCTTAATTGTTTTATTAATATTCAAGAACACTCTTCGTTTTAAACCAAACATATAAACAAAACGCATAGTAAATGAAAATGTTTATGTATTGTACATTTTTGCTAATAGAATTACAAATTATGAGATATGAGTGATGTAAATTGTATCAATCATATCAAGATAACTAACCAAGATGTATGCTCTTCCACATTTAATTTTATGAAATTCGTAGTAATCTCTTTAATTATAAACGAATTTATATAAATAGAGTAACAAAATTCCGAAATCTGTTTAAATGATGTTTTAAGAATCACCTTTAATTAACCTAATTATATGCTCTGTTAAAATTGATGTGTTGATTTTCGATTTCATCTACTACTTAATTGTAGCATTGTACATTATAAAGTAATAAGATTTTTTCAAATTTTAGTAGTTGTTGAATTTAGAAATAACAATCAATTATGAATTAATTTTGTGCACTGATTATAAGTTAGTTTTTGATTCTCCCTTTGATAACTCCAAACTCTATTTTAAACAGTTGGAAGAAAATTACATGAAATTATGAATATCATTTTGCAACATATTTAATTATTGAATCTATTTTTGTTGTTCACAGCTTCATAAAATTATGAATAACGTTTTAAACATTCTCCCACTTCTTTAAAAAAAAAAAACTAGGCACCGTGATTAAAAATTGCTATTTTCTTTTTTTATATTCCCAGNTTAGTTTTTGATTCTCCCTTTGATAACTCCAAACTCTATTTTAAACAGTTGGAAGAAAATTACATGAAATTATGAATATCATTTTGCAACATATTTAATTATTGAATCTATTTTTGTTGTTCACAGCTTCATAAAATTATGAATAACGTTTTAAACATTCTCCCACTTCTTTTAAAAAAAAAAACTAGGCACCGTGATTAAAAATTGCTATTTTCTTTTTTTTATATTCCCATGTGAGGGGAACGTCTACATTAGCTCAGACAGTATTAATCATGAAGATGTTGACCCTAATGACGATGTTGTTTACCCCCACGAGTTTCTTAACGATATCCATGTATCCGGCTTACCGAAACACGAATTGATGTTGAAAGTGGGTGCTCCCGTAATGTGTATGCGGAATATTGATCCAAAAGGGGGACTATGTAATGGAACACGTCTGATAATTATTCAGATGCAACGTCACGTTATCGAAGCTGTCATTGTAACCGGAAGTGATAAGAGGAAATGTGAAAATGTTTTAATACCAATGATGTATCTGACACCACCAGATGGAAAGTTTCCTTTCAGAATGCGTCGCAGACAATTCCCATTGAACTTAACTTTCACAATGAGAATCAATAAAAGTCAAGGTCAATCACTTGAGAGTGTCGAAATATATGTACCCATGTCAGTTTTTTCGTATGGACAACTCTATGTCGCGTTATCCAGAGTTAAGTCCAGGACCGAACTTAAAGTTTTAATCACGGACGAAGAGGGAAATGATCCAAAGAAAACCATGAATGTGGTTTACCCGGAAGTATTCAACAATTTGCAATAGGTTTCCATTATAGTTTATCTGCTTCTTTGTTGTTATAGTTTTCAAACGCTTTTTTACTTTTTACAATACTATTTTACGAGAACTTTCCATTGGATGACACTTACGTTTTTTTTCTTCACCTTCTATTTTCGAAAGAACACAAAACAAAATTTAATTATTTTTTTCTGATTACATTCAAGCCCTCACAGGGTGCGGACCAAAATCCTAGTCTACTTATATATTACTAATGATCCCTTCCAACTTCCGATATGGGATATAATCTCTAATATGTATTAGTTCTATAAGTAACCATAATATGTGCAAATTTTGTAAATTCGGATAAACTTTGAATTTTTTTTTAATCGTCTGAATGTATATTGAATCAAAGAGTTTTAATGCCCCATACACAACTTGAAAATTGAAACACTTGACACTTCTTCTTAACAATAAGAAAGACTGCGTGTCATATTACTATGAAAGTGAATCACAATCCACCAGCCTTTTGTCGAACTCTCTTAGCTAGCCAAGCCGGTCCCTCTCGTGATAAGTACGATTGAAATCTGCCATCCCTCGTTACACTATTTGCTATCGCTCTCACCATTGTGTTAGCTTGAGGTTGAACCAGTTCAAAGGAACAATGATCAAAGCCGCCTACAACTTGTTGAATTTGATGTGTTGTATATCTAGGCCAATCTAAAGGATTATGAATGGCACTTATTGCTGCTCTACAATATGATGCAATGATGATATCCCGAACATTAAGATCTCGTAGACTATGAGACCATCTTCAATGATCATTTGTGTGTGAATGTCTTTAGATTTTTTTTATAATTAATTTCAATATTATTAATTATGAGTGTGTTTAGAAAGTGGAAAGATGTCACTAGAGTGAAAAATGTCTTTAACTAGACATTTAAAGACACTTTTATATACTCTAAAGACATTCATCATTTAATAGCATAAAAATTAATTATAGAACAGTGTAAAGACATCCACAAAAAAATGATGATTGGAGATGTTCTGAAGGACCTATTATATACCGCGTAACATTATTTATTTTGTAATTAATCGTGCGGATAATAATTTTGAACCCTAAAAATTCATTTAAATAAATCTAAAAAACAATATAACTAGACATTTGAAAATAGCACATTTCTTTTTCGAAAATAGCACATTTCTTTTTATGAGAATACTGGCTCACACTTACAAGATCAAGGCTATATGCAACAATGTAGACAATGGTTTTAAGTTTTGCATGAGCAACATAAATAAATTACCATAAAGTAGGAATTGATCACAAAGCCAATGAATAAACAAGAAGGTTCTCTTAATATCAAATACAATTACATATACTGTGAATGGTTATTCAAATTCGTTACGACACATCTTAATTCGTTAGAAAAACTATCGAAAACTCGAGTTTTTTGCGGGCCCGGTTCAGATAATTATTGGACCCTGAGCAATTTAATTTTGTAAACCTAATATTACATTAAAAATTGACAATTTCTATAATTTGGATCCTAAAAATAAAAAAAATAGACCCTAAAATACATAGAAAAAATAAAAAAACCAGTGTGGACTCTGTGCTTGTGCATCCCTTGCACATGATCAAAGCCGGCCCTGGTTTCTTGGGTTAAAGTTTAACCAAACTTGGTCACCCCCACGCAAATGAATCAACTGTATAGTCCAATACAGCACATTGGGACGAAAATCTGAAGATTTCACCATCAAAAGATAAGGCACAACAAAATTATTACATTGCAAATACCATAATGTGTACACTAAATGATGGAGGTTTTTAGCTGTTTGCCTATTGGGTTCGTGGAAAGAGCGAGAGGGCAAAACAATAAAAGAGTTTGGAAACTGAGAGGGACACGACACAAGTGGGATTTAAGATAAGATTATGCTTGTTTATGACAATCCAACGATGACACGTGTCTATTTGGTCTATGTGAGATTTGGTTTCAAAGATTTGATGTTGACCTCACTTTCTCAATTATTCTTTTCCCTTTTATTTTCTGTATATCAACATAATGTTGTCTCATTTTGTCTCTTATTATTATCTTAAACTCAAGTCCTAATGGTTCCCTACTTTATAGTATTGAAGAATGCTACATGACACATACTCGAGTTCCTTGTGTTTCATTAAAAATGTTAAACATGCATATGCATGAGAAGTCTATTTCTAGTTAACAACGAACTTGAAGTATATTTATTTCTTTTCTTTTTGGTTTAATTGTTCATTTTTTTCATTGTTATTAACAAAAAGAAAACTGTAAAAGGGAATATACAGTTTATGTAACATACATTGGTTGATGTAATTTCTCTTCTCACACACAATATACAGTTTGATAGGTGACATTTGTTTATGTGCTTGTATGGTATGCTTCGCAAGGGAAAAATAACAACAAAAAGAAAAGAAAACAGCTGTAAAAGAATTGAATAATTTTGTAACTTTTCTGGCCACTTACTCTTTCTTGGACCATGCATAATAAGTAACCAAACAATTTTTTGTTCTCCTCGACATTTCTCAAAGTTCAACAAATAGATTAAGATCTTGTTTTTAGCAATTGGGAAGATCATTTGGAGGTGGTGGAACCGTGGAAGTTTTACTGTAAAACCTTTGCCGTCTTTCGCAAGAAATGCCATTTTAAGTCCCCCGAGAGTGTACTTCTAAACAAGAGATATAGGAAAAAACCATTAGGAACATCATTGGATGAACAATGTTTTTTTTTTTTTTTTTTTTTACATATTCTGAATATTCTATGTTAGTGGAAACTAAACGTGGAATTATCAAAGGTGTGTTTCACGGCTATACAATGGCGGTCTTATAAACTAATTGTTAGGAAGTATGGAATCTTGTCTCGAGGTTCAATTTTCGCTTCGGAATCTAAATCGGAATAGAAAGTTTTCGGAATTTTGATGGAAGCTAGATTCTAAAAAATCTAAATTTGGAAACTTTAAAAAATCTTCAATTCCATTTTGGAAGCTCTATTTTTATTTTATTTTTGAAGCTTTAACAAAAAACAATATTTTAAAAAAATATATACACGGTATTTTATTAATAATTTAACTAAAAAAATCTATTATAAAAAGTGTTGGAAACTTAGAATAATATTGTGTCTCGTAGTCTCTATTTTTTATTCTTTATCTTCTCTATTGTAACCTAGAAAGGTAATACCAAATCTCAGTTTTTAGCTCTTTACTCTTCTACTATGAGTATAAAGTTTAATTTGATCAATATTTGTTTATTTACATCACTATGTGCTTTATCTTACTCTTCTACTATGAGTATATAGAGTTTGTTGATTGTCGATAGTATGTTTTCGTATATATATATAATTCACGTTTCCAACGCATACCCGCTTCCTGAAATTTTTAAAAATATCGATTCCATACTTCTTAATACTTCCGTTTCCACGCACCCACTTCCGATTCCATGCAACATTCTACTCCATCTTCATTTTATATGATGTTTTTTCTTTTTGCCCATAGATTAAAAACACATTTATTTTGTTACATTTTCAAAATAAAAACATTTTTATCATCAACTCCAAAACAATTAAACCAGTGACAAATCAATCTAAAGAATTCAAATGGTCAAAAACAATAAAACTCAATTAATTATAAATAGAAACTCTAGAACATCATCTAAAATGAAACAAATATAAATCATTAAAACCTCACTTAAAGCACAAGGAGTAAGATTTTATATATCAAGACATAATAAATGTTTGATTAATCGAATCCCTAAGTATCTACGGATAAATTATTCATTCAAATCTTAAATCTATATGGTATCAGAGCGTCTATACCTAAACTCTAAATTTTTTATCTCTCTTTTTCGTTTTAGAACAACATTTTTCTCTCTCATACAGTTCCCTTACACTGTTTATATAACATAGATTGTCACAAGAAGTACAACTCGAAACAGAGATGATGGTATCTTGACACTGACAAAACTATAAAAATATAAAAAAGGAATTTTGAAAAATAAGAGAGACAAACATAAAGTTATTAAGACACAAACATAAGTTGAAATCTTAACACTGACACCAGACTATAAAAAGACACAAACAAAGACACATACAAATATAACAAAGAGTTTTGGAAACTTGAGACACAAACAGAAGATAAGCTGGAAGTTCTGATAGTTTATTTAGAGCATTCTAAGGCTCCAAGACAGCAGCAACGGTAGCAGAACCACCCGCTCGAAGTTCGAGCAGCCAGAACACTCTCAAGGTAGGATCCTTCAACTTCATGAAGTGCTCTCTGTTCTCTTTCTCGAGAAATAGGTCCAGCGCAAGTAGGTAGAGCTTACCACCTCTATCAACCTCTTCCAGCTTGTCCAAACACTCGATGCATTCACCAATACTGTACTTGTAAGGGGCCATCAAATGTACCAATGGAGCATCTAAATTTTTCTTGGCCTCAGCCGGGGTACATATACGAATATCTGTTGACCAAGACTCTCCAAAACCAACACCGTTAAATCTCCTGCGAAGTGGATTAGGCTCATCATTGTTGTCAGCATCATCTTGGTTTCCTGTGAGTGGCTCGTTATGTATCTGTAGTGATTTGGAATGATTTTTCACTGTCTTTCTCTTAGGACGTTTACAGGGTAATCCAGGTTCGATAACTCCCTTGAAGATGAAGGCTAGTTTCTCCTCGAAAGGTACTATTTTCTTTTTGAATGGTGTAGCCTTAGGGTTTTCCTGTAAAATCAACAAATAAACAAAATGATAAAACAAACAAATTCTTAAACATTACCAAATGACAAAAAAAAGTAGTGTCTTTAACCTTTAGATAGCGTTCCCAATCTCCCTTAGTNCAAAACAAACAATTTCTTAAACATTACCAAATGACAAAAAAAAAAGTAGTGTCTTTAACCTTTAGATAGCGTTCCCAATCTCCCTTAGTAGCCCCGAATGTGCGGGTAACAGGATCCCATTTCATGTCAGGAGCAGCAACGAGTAGACACCAAGCCTTCCACGATTTCCTCAGAGTATCCCTTATGTTCTTTACATGAACATTTGTGTAATTTGTCCCCATCGTTTCATTGATCTTCTTACAGATAGTGTCCCACGTTCCCTTTGGATACTTGTTTCCATCAGGTCTATATCCTTTTTCAGCCTCCTCGACCATCAAGTCAATGAAGAGCTCCCGTCCCGACTTTGTCCACAACAGCCTCTTTCCGCGATTCGTCGGGGTTTTCGTACCCATGCCTAAAACAATATAAACCAAATCTTACACAATGAGACACATACATATGACTTATCATGTAACATAACAAAATCTACTCTTTCTTGGTTTCACATAACATAATCACACCATAACATAACAACAATATACTCTTGCTTGTTCTCACATAGCATAATCACACCATATCCCATGCCTGACCTAACACATAACATAACAATATATATACCCTTGCTTGATTCACATAACATAAAATCAGACCATCACATTCATGAGACAAAAAATTAACTATAGAACCCCCCAGAATCAACGATTTTGCTACCCTATTCCCCGAGAATAAACAAAAGAGAGAGGAAAATAATTTTACCGAAAAAATTTAGATCGTTTTATCTTTGATTTTGCATTCCTCACAAGAAAATAAACAACTCTTTTTATACTGGTTACGCCTTGTTTATGTTATGGTAGTATTTTAATTACGTTGACTGGTTTTAATCATTATTAATATTTTTGTTGGTTTTAGAAAAAAACCACTAGAATGAATAATTTCTATGTTACTTTATTTGTTTTATTTTTATTTCTATTAATCCTTTTAAGAGTGAGTTAAAAGGATAGTCAAAATTTTGAATTTAAATAGGTTAGTTACCATGTGTTTTTTTTCTTAATAACGAACATAACGAAATTTAGGCGCGAGATTCATTTTTTCTTAGTAACGAACATAACGAAATTTAGGCGCGAGATTCATTTTTTCTTTTATTAGATTGAAAATAAGCGCGAAAATTTGAATATTGACTCTTTATTTATATGGTATGTTAATTGATTAAGTTATTT
>OVAP01005409.1:0-13059 GCA_900406295.1 Aurinia saxatilis | reverse complement strand
TTCAGATCTGGGAATCTAGAATCATTAGCAGAGATCTAGGACTGGAAACTTCATAGTCCCTAAGTGGTTAGGTAGGTCAGATTTCCTACAGACTGAGTTGAGAGGTGCATTGCAGCCACGGCTTGAGGAACGTCTGTGCGGATTAACAGTAACCGGAGTGTAAGCTTTGATCCTGTTATCGAAACCAATCAACTGAGAAACTATTTCAGCATAAGTGGGAGCAAGAGGTTTGTGCATAGACGTTTGAACCGAGGTAGCAAAAGATTCAAACTCTTTTCCAAGACTTTGGAGTAGGCGGAAAATTTCATAGATTCCGAGACTGGTTTCCCTATATATCGAGCTCAATTGATCACACACAGATTTAAATTCACGAAGATGCTCCCGCAAATCCTTATCTTCTTTTGAAAAAACGTGCAAGGTGGTGAGCAAGTCATACTCACGAGAGATGGAGTTTTGATTGAAGTTTTCCTCTAGCATTAGCCAAACTTCACGAGCAGAGGTTAACCCATATGCGTATCCTAAGATTTCTTCTGACAGAGTACCAAAAATCCAGGATAAAACGAACTGATCTGTCTGCAAACAAGCTTCAAAATCAGGGTTGCTCACCTCTGACATTTCATTGTTGATCTTTACAATGATCAACTCATGAGGTGGTTTCTGACGATCATCCACGAATGACAACAACTTCTGACTTTTGAGCAACGCCTCCATATGAGTTTTCCAAGCGAGGAAGTTCTGATCATTAAACTTGACGGATACGAAACTTGAAACGTTGATGTGAGTGGGAAAGGGGAACAGATCTGACACGGTCTCTACGGTGAAAGATGAGAACGAAGGGGATTCAAGAAAGCTTTTTGTTTTAATTCTTATATTATTGATTTCTTTCACACTCTTCTTATGTATGTAATTTACAATATATAGAGCAGCTAGTTAATGATAAGCATCTGTCTTCTAGCACATTGATCATGAGTCTTCACGAAGTTTCCTTTGTTCTTATCAACACACTTTATTCTTCTCCCAATAATATATGATGATGGGCCTTTGGTTGGGTTTGGACCCATTTTTTCATTATACTTTCAGTTCTCATCTGACCAATTTAATTTTAAAAAATAAGAAAAATAAATTGTTTTCTTAATGCTAACAATTACTTAGTACATAAGATATTTTGAGAATTAAAGAAACATGATGGACCTCTAGTCTTTGTTGGCATGGTGATGCTAGTCTTAATTAGTATAAGATATTTTGGCTAAATTAAACGTCGTCATTCAATCTTTTTCTTTATTTTTATTTTTTTGGTCGGGAAAAAAATTATTTTTCTTGCATATTTTTATACAAACAAAATTAACTTTAATTTCTTGTAAGTTATATGTTGATTTTAAAGCTATTAATTATTCTGCCGTTTATAACATGATTTGTCAGTATTTTTTCTGTTTTCTTTAGGTTTTGACCGTCAAACCGTAGACTTTGCCATATCTTTGTGCTTATTTAGTTCGGTGTTATGAGTAATTTATGACACCAAACTTTTTATTGCACTTAAACCAATCAAATTAATATGCGTGTAGATTATTTATATCTTGTTTTGTGGCATTCTAAGCAAATGTAGATGTACTATATAAATTACAAAAAAAAAATAGGGGAGTTAAATTTTCAAAATTTTGATGAGGAGAATTAATATCTTACATTATCAAAAATACTCCCTCCGTTTCATAATAAGTGTCGTTTTAGAGTTAATTTTTTTTTTCATTTTAAGTGTCGTTTTGTTTTTTAATGTAGATTTATTACCAAATTTCCAATTTTATCCCTACTTTTCAAGCTTATTAATTACAAAAACTAAAGAATGAAACATATTAAATAGGGGTAAAACGGAAAATTTAATAATTTTCTTAATTTGTGTGAAATATGTCAAAACGACATTGTTTAAGAAAGAGAGAGTATAAAATTATGTAACTGCATAATCAATTAAATGTACAATAAAGACTAAAAATAATATGGTAATTTGTATATAACTAAAAAATAAAACCCCCTCTTTTATTCCTATATGATTTTAACGTCAGAAAATAAAAGAGAAACCCATTTTCTTAATGAATAAAAAAAGTTTTTATAAATTAGACATTGTGAAATATTCCCTGAAATATCGAGTGGGAAACCAAAGATGAGTTCGTCATGGTGGGTATTGTTAATGGTCATTGTTTATCTCAAGTTTAGCGTTGTAATCAGAGGAGCGTATGAGGATGATCAGACTAAGGTATATATGTCTCATTTTATCAGAAAATAAATTTCACATCTAATTGTTGTCATCAATAGCTTTTAGAAATTGGTATATACTTTTTTCAACGCTTATTTGATTAAATTACCTGAGACCAACAATGTTTGTTTGAGTTGTTAGAATTCTCTAAGTTTTTCTTCCCTAAACTCTATGAGAAATTCTTCTCCAACAGTTTAAGTAGTTGTGGCTGGATTTTTTAATTGTTTTATGCCCTTTCTTTTTTATTGTTTAAGTTTTTCTTTCTTTTTTCTTCTAGTTCTTTGTTTTCAGTTCTCCAAATCTTTTTAGCTGGTGTATATTGTTCTCCAGATCTCTAAGAGCTATCCCGGTTAATTTCCATCTTCATGCATTTTTATCAGCATTCTCATTTCCATGCATTTATGATATCGCATTTGACCATTTTCATGTATTAGGTCCACATAGTGTACCTTGGTGAAAGAGAGCATAATGATCCGGAGCTTGTTATGGCCTCGCATCTCTCCATGCTAGAATCCTTACTAGGAAGGTAGAATAAATTTTTAAGACAACAAATTAAATGTTGTTGGAAATATAATAAAAGTTGGATAAACTAACTGGTTTTGTGAATATTACAGCAAAAAAGATGCAAATGAGTCCATGATTTATAGCTATCGGCATGGTTTCTCAGGCTTCGCGGCCCATCTTACGGATTCCCAAGCAAATAAACTTTCAGGTAAATATTAAAGATCTACAAAGCTTATCCTATTATAAGACCTTATAAAACTTGATTGATTTTTTTGTCATGTAATACACAGAACATCCAGATGTAGTTCAAGTGACGGCAAATCATTACTATGAACTACAAACAACAAGAACATTCGATTACTTGGGGCTTTCTCCCAGCAATCCAACAGGACTACTACATGAGGCCAAAATGGGTGAGGACATAATCATCGGTGTCATTGACTCGGGTAAAGCTTATATATACATTTGATATAAAATTTTGATATATATATAATAGTTGGAGGGATATAATATTTGATATATGTAAGCACAGGTGTGTGGCCAGAGTCAGAGTCATTCAGCGACCGAGGACTAGGACCAGTCCCTAAGCGGTGGAAAGGGAAGTGTGTGGACGGTGAAAAATTTGACTCAAAAAAGAATTGCAACCGGAAGTTAATAGGAGCGAGGTACTACATGGAGAGTCTCTTCCATAGGAACAAAAGTGACAGCGGAATAGGCGACACTGAGTTCATGTCCCCGAGGGAAGGCTGTCCTCATGGCAGCCACGTGGCCTCCATAGCCGGTGGCTCTTTTGTCCCAAATGTGAGTAATTATGGGTTTGGAGTGGGCACGGTGAGAGGCGGGGCTCCTAGAGCTCGTATCGCTGTCTACAAAGTGTGTTGGCTAAGAGAAGGAGGGAGCTGTGCGATTGCTGACATATTAAAGGCAATGGACGATGCCATAAATGACGGGGTGGACATAATGTCGCTCTCAATAGGCAGCCCGATCCGTATAGCAAATGAAATTAACGGGCAAAATGAAATCTCGTATGGAGCATTCCACGCCATTTCAAAGGGCATTCCTGTGATATGTGCGGGGGGAAACTACGGTCCCGTGTCTCACACAGTCCATAATATAGCTCCATGGATTACTACTGTGGCTGCTACTTCTCTTGATCGGTGGTTTCCCACACCTTTGGTGCTAGGCAATAATGTGACACTAATGGTAAAACAAACCAAGCAACACTACCTTTTATATGTGGTTGCATCAAAAACATACACATCCGGCTTTCTCATCAATTGCTTTGCAGGCACGGACATCGTTTAAGGGACAGGAGATCCAAGCGGATCTCATGTACGTCAGAAACGCACACGAGATAACAAACGCGGCAAAGGGAAAAGTGGTGGTAGGTTTCCTGATTAAACATGATGATGAATCAGATTTTGTATCCCGAATTTTTACCACCGAAGCGAAGGGTTTAATCCTTGCCGGCTACATAAGTGATACACTCCATGTGTCTGAAGTTACTCCCCTACTCACGATCGATATTGAACAAGGGACTACCATATTACAGTACATAGGTTCAACCAGGTATTTATTTATACTACTTAAATTTATTTCTCATGCATACGTTGTTCTAAAATTTAAAGAAAACCCTTTTTCGATAATATCAGATTTCCAACCATAAAAATAAGCCATACTATTACACTCACGGGGCCACTTGTAGCTACTAAGGTAGCCGAGTTCTCAGGTAGAGGACCCAATACCATATCTCCATACGTTCTCAAGGTAACAACTTAGTATATATATTAACAAAAAAAAAAAAAACTTAGTATATGACTCTATCTAATATGCATATTATTTTATATTCATTGAATCTTACAAACATAAATTTTATAGCCGGATATAGCAGCTCCAGGTGTGGACATAGTCGCTGCTAGTACCCCATTAAAACTAGGCGCCAATGATGGATTCATCGCTGCGTCGGGAACTTCAATGTCCGCACCTGTGGTAGCTGGTTTGGTTGCACTCCTTAGAGCCGTGCATCCTGACTGGTCTCCTGCCGCAATTCGATCAGCTCTCGTCACTACAGGTAATGCTTTTATCAGATGAAAGCATTTTTATTAAGTATAGGATTCAAGAAGTGCTAGTAAAAATGTAGAGATATAATGATCTAAAAAAAAAGGCTAAATTCTCTGGTTTAGCCTCCACAACGGATCCCTACGGAGAACCTATCTTCGCAGATGGAGTGTCACGGAAACTAGCCGATCCATTTGACTTTGGAGCAGGATTGGTTAACCCAAACAAAGCAGCGGACCCTGGTCTTGTCTACGACGCAGGCGCAGAAGACTACTTGCAGTTTTTATGTGCTTCCGGTTACGACGAAACATCCATTGCCAAAATTGCAAACAAAACTACCTTATATCAATGTCCAAATCAGAGTCCATCCCCACTTGATCTCAACTTGCCTTCCATCACCATTCCATTCCTCAACGAAGATGTGACTGTTACTAGAACCGTCACCAACGTTGGACCTGTCCACTCCGTATATAAACTCATCATCGAGCCTCCTTTGGGTGTCAAAATCACTGTTACACCCAAAAGACTTGTCTTTAACTCTAATGTCAAGAAATTTAGCTTCAAAGTCACTGTCTCCACAACGCACAGAGCCAATTCGATCTACTATTTTGGGAGCTTGACTTGGAATGATGGCTCTCACAATGTTACTATCCCACTGTCTGTGAGGACGCAGAAGTTGATAAATTTCAACTATTGAGTTTGTATCCTCTTGAGATGACATATCTTATTAATTCAAAGTGTTTGTGCAAAAACCCTACGATATAATGAAGTACGGTTTTGTTTTTAAGAACTATAATTTATAAACAAACATTTTTGTCAAATTAAAATAACTATTTAAAATGTGTTAACTGATATACACATTTCACACTTTTAATAAATAAATGCCACGAATTAAATTTTCTTCAAATACATACAACCTAATCTACTCGTGACATTTAAAGAAACAATTTATAACTTCTTCAAAGTATCTTTTCAACAAAAAAAAACTTCTTCAAAGTAACATAATGTTTAGAGACAATAAACAATTAAAACGAACAAAAGATTTTAGTGACCAAACAATATAATGTTCATTACTGACTGAAGTTAATTCGCAGTTGAAATTCAGAAAAAATATAATTGACCATTTGAAGGATTAATAAATTAGTCTAGTTCAAATTATTAATCTACTTGTCAACCTAGTTTTAAAGTTGCAAATATGTAGAAACACTGTAGCCCCACAACCATATATTGTAAAAGACTATTCAAAGCACTCAATTATTCATATAAGTCTCTCTTTTCTTCAGTTCGATTATGTGGTTGACTTATTCAAGTTCTTATATATATATATTCAAATTCAGTTTTGATTTCGTGAAGTTTATTTTGATTTTCATTGATTCAAATACGGTTAAATACTAACATTTAGAACGAAGATATTACTTGTTTATAAATTATATTATTTCTAATAATTCACAATGTTTGAGTTTTTGTTAGAATTGTATTGTTAGTTTTGGATTAAAAATATTTCAGGGTTTAAAATTATATTTTCTAGGTAGCCATAATTATATTTGATTTTATATTTTCAAGATATTATTGGATTACAAATTTATTGGTCCAAAGTCGAACTAGATTGATCTAGTGATCTGGTCCGGGACCACTAGTAACATAAGATTTGAATGTATACTATAACATTTGAATAGAAATGACAAAACAGAAATCAAAGAGTATGATATACAAAAAAAAAACATCATGAAATTAATTTTGTGTTACAATGTTAAGGTTTTCAATAATGTTATGTATAGTGTCAGTTCTTTTTTCATAAATCGGCTCAGTCAAAGATTTTTGGCTGAACAAAGGCAGATATGATCTTTACAAGATTGTATACCTTTGTTCATTCTAGCACAATGAATACTACAATCACAACAAAAACTAAATACTGATTGTTGAGGGATGTACAAAAGGTTGTCATAAGTAACTATCTCATCTTTTGTCTCGGAGTTGATTTGAGGACTTTCTGCCGCATTGAAAGAAATTGACTCTTTTGAATTAACCTCCGCCAGAATATTTGATGTCCCTGTAAAAAAAAAAATTAAATAGTGCAATCAATATATAATTTAAAAAAAAAATGGTATACATATTTATTATAGACGATCGATAACAAACTTACGTGATGAAACAATAACAAAAAAAATGAAAAACAAAACGGTCTTCATTTGCTTTTTTTAAATTTCAATATTTTCGAGTTTTTCTTACTAATTGTTTTGATCGTATTGTTTTCTTACACTAAATTTGGATAAAAGCGTGTTTATATGTTTTGTTATTTAAGTTACAAAAGAGTTAATGTTCACATAAGCGTTTTTGGTTATAAAAATAAGTTAGAAAAATATACCCTATTAATTAAAAATTTAAGACCAAAGTACAAATAAACTAATAAATCAGATACGTACATTTAACAATAAAAAGATTGAAAGAAAAAAAATTGGATCGATCCAGATTGGGTTTTTGGTATACACTATTCTGGATGGCTCCGAAGCGAGTAGGATCATCTTATGAGGGTTGTCCACCGACTGAAGTGTGCAAAGACTCCTTGTTGAGACTATGATAAGTGATCAAGTGAGATTGAATCACTTTTGCAAAATATGACTTAGTCATGTCATGTCTCCATGTGACCGTGTGAGAGATTAGTTTTCTAAAAACTTCCGCTCCTAACATTTTTAATCCGACAATTTATTTGCTTTCATTCCCCTAAGCAACTTAGAGATAATCTCAATCGCGCCTAAAGATTTTCCAAGGACACACGTCTAGACACAGCACAAAACACTAAATCAAAATAAATACATATTAAACCAGCTCCAAAAAAAAACTCAAAGCAAAACGCATCAGAAAATCCTGAGCCAAACTTTTTTTTTCATTAAAAGATCTTTAAAATATGATGTGTTTATAAATTGCCAATCTAGTGATATCAAATATATATAATATGTTACAAATGCTGACTTTATAGTTTATATAAGTTTATAAATCTCAAGGATCTCAACCAAGAGGAGAAGAACTGATACAGAGTGGACAATCAATTCTGCGTAAGCCATATTGGGAACATCACTTTTTCAAATGTCTTGGGAAATAAATTCAAATACTTATTAAAGTTTAATGTCCCTACGTAACATCATCATCGATTCATCGTTCATCATCCAAATATTTTAACTTATATTTTCTTCTTAAATTATTGCACTAGCTAGACGTGAATCGTTCATGCTACTTTTATTTTAATATATTCGTTGAGAATTTCAATCGTAATTTTCAACATCGCAGCCATGATGTACGAACAAAACTAATAAAAAAATAAAAAAGATAGAGCCTTATAGGTGCGTGCATTTACGTGCTTGCGATGATATTGTATATAAAGTTGTCCCGGTCAACGTTCACGATGAGACCTAGTATTATTATAAGATCGTTTACGATAATAAATAGTACCTATTTGTTTTGTTTAAAAGGAATGATATATGTATACGTACTATATTGTAAGAAAGAAAACTCTTAAATTCATTAACAGCCCAAACAAACAAACAATTCAGATGACAAAAAGAAAAGACGTCCGTGACTTTTAGTCTTTAATCTTTATTAAAAGTGTGGATATATATTAGATTATGGTCACGCATGACTAAACTCATTGAGTAGAAAAACGATATAAAAAACAACCAATTCAAAACACATAGAATAAACGTGATTTTTATTTTGTTTTGTGATTAATTAAGAAGCTGAAAACTTAAGTTTGAAGTTAACCAAAAAATTTGGAAGTCTTCAACTATTTATGAACGTTCGGAGTCCTATGGACTATTATTTCAATATTAATGTTTCGGGATGATGTGATATTTAGGTTAAAAATAATATATATATATATGTGGATCGAGAAAGCAGATAATTTTCTCGCAAAATATATAGGAACACAAATTCTTTTTTTCTCTATGTTGATAACTCGATTTCAGATTATTTTTCAGTTAATTTGAACCAATTTTCAACTTAAATGTCCATAGGTGGAGGTTTTGCAGTAAAAGAAAAAAAAAAACTTCCTTGTATTCATGTTTTCTTTCAAAATAAATTTTAGAATGTTTATGAGGATCTAAGATCCAAAAGTGGGATTCGAAGGATAAGAATATACTGAATAAGAGTACAGATAAAATGAGCATCATTACATCAGCCAGCACCAACATGATCCATATAGAACTAATGCATCATGGTTTACACAAATCAAATAATCTAAAACCAATAATAGGTGAATAGTCAAGTTTAAATGTTTACTGCCATGGCCGTAAAATTCTCAGTTTTGATTTGACAAAAAAAAAAAAGTTTATGATAATGAATTGGATATATATTTGTGTATATAATTATGAAAATACAAAAAGGCGACAGATTGGCGTTGCACAATGGAAAGAGCTGTGAGAGACTCATGTGGGCTTCCTTTGTTCGTCATAGGACACATATAATTTAATCATTCATGTATATATTTTTGTAAAAAAAATAATAAGCAATTTCGTGTACATGTATATACGTATGCATTTTTTTTCTTTTTTTGTCATCTATATGTTAGCCTATAAAAATCAAGAGCAGTATGATTTCTTGTAAATTTTCCAATTTAGAGGAAAAACATATAAATACTCTAGATTACTTAGAAGGAAATTTTAGGGATGTTTTTTACCCATGTTAATAATAAATTATATAAATTTTTTGTCAAATAAATTATTATATAAATACATTACAAAAATACTTTATAGCTAGAAATTTAATTAAATTATAAAACATATAAATATTAAGTACGTCCACAAGACTCACAACAAAAACATATGGGATGAAAAAGTCACATATTACTAATTAGAGATATTAAAATTTTATTATCTTCAAACTTGTTTTCCAATATAATCTTGTGAAATAATCCCATAATTGCTTCAAATATTTTTCTTCTAATAGAGTATAATGGTTAAAATGTTGCCAAATAACTTTGAGTTATTGTTGATAAAAAATATGACCATCAATAACCAAATAATGATAATTTAGTGATAAACACAACTCCCTAAATACATAAAACTCGTCTTTCTATGAATTTGATTACCACAAAAGTTTCTTTCACTTTTGTTTGGCTACTTAACATATAATACATGATTACTAAAAGCATATAGTTCAACTTGTAAAAATGACAAAGCCTAGAGATCATTGGTTCGATTGACTTTTAAACGGAAAGATATAACATGTTCTGGTTTCGGGTCTGAATGAATGTATGAGTCTCGGTCCAAAACTTCTTAGTAATTTAAAAAATAATATTTTCTCTAAAAATAGATATTTTTGTGTTTTCACACATACTCTCTGTCTTAATTTAGTTGTCATTCTAGACTTAATTTTTTGTTTCAAATTACTTGTCATTTTGACGGCGGCCAACACCAATGGGGGAGCCTCGTCTTCCATCCTCAACTCTCCTCGATCTGTTTGTCGACGTTGTAAGGAGATACCCACTGGTTCTTCGTACGTCCTTCTCGGTCTCGGATCTTTTTGGGTCCTTCTTATGGAACTCAATGGGTTTGTTTAATCATTCTAGTCCCTCTGGATTCTCTCGGTGATGGAGGTTTCTCCGGTCCGGGATTAGCTCGCATGGACGACATAGACTCCTTATTGTAATCCCGGATCTGGAAGGCTAAAGAAAACAGCTTCCGATGACGGTTAGCCTAACTGTGTCAAATATAAGCACTGGTTTGGTTTGTTTTTCTTCTTCCCTTGTTTCCTTGTCTTGTTTTTGGATTCTGCTAGTTTGGTTTCAGAGTCGGGGATTCTCCACTGCATCTTGGGTTGCTCACTGATTAAGGGTTGAGGTTATGTTTTGGGTTTTGGTTTCGGTAACTATCTCTGTGTCAAGTTGCTTACCCTACAAGAGTGAAGGTCACCTATTTGCACCTGAAGTCTCAATTGCGTTTGCTTCCGTGGAGAGGTTTCAACAGTTGTTTTTGAGTTTTAGTTCTTGGCTCCGCTTCCTCTCCGCTGCTGGTTTGTTGTTTTTGTTGAAGATACTCGCTTGAAGGTTCTGCCAAGTTCATGCTCTAAGGTTATTTTGATCAGTTCTGGTTTCAACCCTTCTTGCTCTACAAAGTTTCTCGGCTCAGATCCAGCTTCTTTCCATGGAGACATAGTAACAGGTTCTCGGCATAGCTACTCAGCATCATCCGTAGACCCTTTACCCATCCATCCTTACTTACTTCCCTAATCTTTTAGTTGTTATTCCCATTTGAAGTGTTAGTAGTTTCAATTTCAGTTATGTCTTTAGTCCTAGTTAAGAGTCTTGTTTATCATTAGACTTCCAATGAACTTCTGCATCTTCATGTTATGAACTTTTGCAATCTTTCAGGTTTTGAATTTATGTAACTGATGTCATTAGCTTTTATAATATAAACAGAAGAGCAAAAAAAATTAAATTTAAAATGACAAGTAAGATAAAACAGAGGAAACAATTTATTCCTATCAAGCTCATAATCCCTCTGAAAATTGATTGAATCGTAAAACCGCTTTTATTAGCATACTAGATGAATATCCGCGCTACGCGCGGGTTTTTGGTTCCTACATTTATTTTTCACATCCATTTTTTCAATATGCTCTTTAGGGATTTGGTCGGTTTCTAATTTCTCATAGATATAAGNAGGTGTAAGAGCCATTGGTGTTCCCATCTTTACTATTCTTCATACAAGCAGAGATAATCTCAGGTTTTATGAGAATCCATGTACCACAACGATACAAAATCCAATAACTTTAAACATCTCACGCGAAAAGAGAAACATGAACTTAATTACAATATTAAAATAAGTAAGCTAGAGAAGGACCTATACGCATTAAGTTTTGAGTATATGGCACAACATTTACTTCGGCCATACTTGCATAGTTGTGCAAGATAGCAACTCTTACCTCATAACTCACTTAATTGACCAATCCTCTTCATACCATAACAGATGGTTAAGTTTGATCAATCTTGTTTAACACTATGTCTAAAAACAAAAAAATGTCACCTTACACAAATTCTTGAATAAGTCTTCAAAACACTATTTTTAGATTTTGTTTGAAGGCATCAAGACATGACAAAGGGGTGCAAGTAAAAAATTAAACTATAAAATTATAAAAACCTTACTTAGTTATTATAGAAGAGATGTTTAGTAGCACACCTGAATCTCCCATTTCCTCAAAACAGAATCGTCTATGTTATCACTCTTTAATTTTGAAACTGCTACACAGCCTCTGCTTCCTCTTAGAGATCAATCATATTGTCATAGGGCATAATCTGAGATATACTTTGAGAGCCATAAATGCTAAATTCTAAGACTTTCTATTATAGCTATGAATCAATCTTTAAGACAAGTCACAACCATCAATGGTTAACATGTATCTAAATATTAGTGAACTTTGGAGTTTTGTAGGGAAAGCATCTAGACTATTATCAACAAATCTCAAGGTACCCACCAACAAAGAAAAACCCAGTTATGATCTTCTTATGCTTCATTTGCAGATAGAAATATCATCATCACAAAAAAAAAACCATAAAATCTCAAACTATCGAAAAATCAGTCTCAGCTCCCATAGTTTTGCATTCTCAAATAAAATATAGGAACGATTCCTTTCTTTCAGATACACACAAACATAGTCAAATGAACTCAATTTGGAAAGATTACAAAATCTTAACTTATTATCCTTGTATGTGTAACTAACCTTGAAAGCTTCGGTAATACTCATCTCTGCAAACCAAAATGACACACTTGTGAGTATTCAACGTATTATCTTTTCCTCTTTTGGATATCCTACAAAAAAAAAACCCCAAAAAATTGAAACATACCCTATATCAGAATCAATTGTAATAGTAAAATCAAGCTCAAAATTCTGAAACTAAATGACAAAAAAACGTGAAATCTCACGAGATCGTTCTTGGAATGTCAGGAAAATATTTGAATCCAATCAAGCGTAAACATATCTCCCTATTTTGATTTGATAGGTTTATAAAAAGGGTGTGGGCAGTTTTATAAGAGCACCTTGATATAATTCATGGTTCCGTTTTAAACTCTAGGGAGGACGACGAAGCGGAAGGAGATTGAGAAGTGTAGAAGTCTACAATCTCAAACGATAAAATAAAAAATGGAGAGACGTGTCAAATAGATAGAGTGGCCACGTGTCATTGTCTAAAGAGCCCCTTCTCTTTTATACAGTGCATTTGTTTCTTTTTATGTATGGTTCTCTATAAGAGAGGTAAAAGAAACAAA
>OVAP01005408.1:0-13061 GCA_900406295.1 Aurinia saxatilis | reverse complement strand
TTTTGAACAACAAAACGTGATTTGTTGGTTTTCACACTCTTCACTTCCACCACCGAACCGTACTAAATCTTCTTACAGGGTTACCAAAATATCGAGCCCCTAATACATCATCCAAGTGCTTGAGCCTTCCACCAATCTTATCTAGAAATTTCCAAATCTCTAATGGAACCTTAAGTGATTCGACTCTAACCTCAGCTATGATTCACAAAGGAGAGAATCGATGATTAATTGCAAACTTACTTAACGATTCGAGGTGAATCCAAACCCAAATGCATCGCACACTTGTGGATGTAGAATCAAGAAATGTAAGCGAAATGTGGAGAAAAAAGACAATGGTCAAAATCGGATCAATTCTTCATTCCTACCATGAAATTCGAATATTACTGAAGAGAAACTTCATCTTCCTCAAACGTAAGAGAAAAGGAGAGATAGAGATTTGAGTTGGGTTAATGATTTTATTTTGGTTATGGTTTGGTTTGTTTTATGATTTAATTTGGTGTAATCTCATTTAATCGATTATTGAGTGTATTTTAAATTGTATTTTACATGTTTTTAATCTAATTTAATTAATTTCAAATCATGATTTCAAAACGCTAATTATCCGGTTAAGATCTGGTTTAATTCTAAATGGCTATCTGTAGAGATTAAATGTAGTACATGGTGCAATATGATGGAATCAGAAAGGTTATGTTGTACAACAAAGAGCAAAATAGTACATGGTGCAATATGTTTTTAATTGTATTTTAAATTTTTTTAATCTAATTTAATTAATCGTCAATCGTGATTTCATTACGCTAATTAGCCGGTTTAGGTACAGTTCATTTTTAAATGGCTATCTGGAGATAGTAAATATAGTACAGGGTACAATTTGATAGTAACTTCACACGTTTGCGATTTTAAATGGCTATCTCGAGATAGTACATGTTTTCCCGATCCCTTCTTTTTCTCCACAAAACGGCTTTCTTTTATCTTTTTTGTGTGTGTGTGTGTGTGTGTGTGTGTAAAACTTGACAATACACTCAAATTTTTTTTAAAAATAAAGAAAGTTAAAAAACCTAAAATATTATCTACAGACTATGTCACATGAGAAATTTAACGAGTTTGTCGATGTTGTCTATATATTGAAAGAGACATCGATGAAAATTNCACATGAGAAATTTAACGAGTTTGTCGATGTTGTCTATATATTGAAAGAGACATCGATGAAAATTTTGACTATACAAGTTTGAGTAATGAGTTTGCTAATAGAAATGCAAGAAAAATATTTCGAAAATAATGTATTGAACTCTCATGCTTTAAAGTCCTTGTATATTTTGTTTAATTTTCATTTTTTATTTGTTAAGTTCGGAAAACAATGATTATAAGAATGTATTAACAGGTATTTTTTTCTCTTTAACTTGCGGCCTTCTAAAACACAGGACCGGCTCTACAAGGGTTTTTCCGTCTTTTTGTGNTTTTTTCTCTTTAACTTGCGGCCTTCTAAAACACAGGACCTGTTCTACAAGGGTTTTTCCGTCTTTTTGTCTTAAAAACAAAATTGAGAATCCACGAGATTGTTACTATAATTATTATCCAAAGCTTTGTTATTTTGTGCAATTTCTCTAAATATATTTGTATATCACATTACTACGTAAAACATAAAGGGAAAAATTCAAAAATGCCCCTTTTACTCTTTTTTTTTTTTTACAAATACCTCTCTTTTTTTNCATTACTACGTAAAACATAAAGGGAAAAATTCAAAAATGCCCCTTTTACTCTATTTTTTTTTACAAATACCTCTCTTTTTTTGCTATTTTTTGAAAAATATATTAGTTTCAATCTAAATTATCATTTTAATATTTTAAAATAATCTATAATGTTTTTTAGGGTTGTAGGCTTTAATCATTATTAAATCCAAAACTCTTAAAATATAAACCCTAATACCTCAAACATAAACTCTAATAGTTTGTAAAGAACTANAGTTTCAATCTAAATTATCATTTTAATATTTTAAAATATTCTATAATGTTTTTTAGGGTTGTAGGGTTTAATCATTATTAAATCCAAAACTCTTAAAATATAAACCCTAATACCTCAAACATAAACCCAAATAGTTTGTAAAAAACTAAACCCTAACCCTACAAGATTTAAGACCTAAATTAAACCTTAAATCAACCCTAAATCCAAAAAAGATATTTTTGAAAGACAAATGGGGGTATTTTTGAAAGAGGCATATTGAAAGGGGCATTTCTTAAAANTAACCCTACAAGATTTAAGACCTAAATTAAACCTTAAATCAACCCTAAATCCAAAAAAGATATTTTTGAAAGACAAATGGGGGTATTTTCTCAAATATTAAACATATAAAGTGTAGCTATTGACAAAGTGAGATCAGCATGAACGTTTAGATTTTTTGTTGTGTAGAGATATAATTGTGTATATCAGAGCCGGTCCTGAGTTTTAAAAGGCCGCAAGTTAAGTAAAAAAAAGAANTCTTGGAATATGATTCTTCTTGCATTTCTACTAGCACACTCATTAGTCAGAGCTTGTATAGTCAAGCTTTTCAGCCACACCTCTCTCAATAAACAACATCGACAATCCATTCAACCTTTTTTGTGACATAGTCAACCGTAAATAAGACTTTATGAGTTTTAATTTTGAAAAAAACAAAATTTGCAGAGGCAACTGACAAACATACCGAATAAACTCTAATGATTCGAGGTTAGGTGGTATACCATATGCTTTTGAAAAATCAAAACTAAGTACACTCAATATTATAAAATAAGTACATCATGATTCATAAATTTATCAAAGAGAAGATTTGAATTGAAAAACACAAACACAAAGACACTAAACTAAATTGACCAAATTACTCAAATGCTTTTGAATTAAATAACTCACAAGTGATGAGGAGGAGAAAGAGTATGATTTGGTGTGGTTGAAGGTAAAATTCAAAAAGATAATTTTGGTAGTTTATGAACAAAGATAGAAGAACAACGTGTTCAAGGTTTTTTGTAAAATCAATTCTTTTTTTTCTATCTAAATATCCTATAATAAATTGTATAATAAAAATTTTCCTTTTTTATCTATCATAAACGTNTCTAAATATCCTATAATAAATTGTATAATAAAAATTTTCCTTTTTTTATCTATCATAAACACTTTTTCTTATCTACATCTATTGAAAACAAGGAAAAAAAAAACAAGAAAAAAAAACGAGAAAAAGGAGAAAATTTGGTGAGCATGCAGATTCAAACTCTAGTCAAAGAGAAACGAGGCGCAGCGCCAAACCACTAGACCAAATGAACTTTCTCTAAAAATTAGCCAGACATAACTATTAATATTTTTGGGCAGCACTCATGGATTGGGCATGCTTGGGTCAAGGACCATCACAGTATATGTGATTCATACTGGTCGCATGTGTAATTAAGTACGAGAACTAAAATCTGCGCTAATTAAAAACGGTTTTGATTGGCCGTACGTACCGCCATAAATAGGGAGCATAATTATCATTTATCACCCATTAGGAAGCATGCTTTGACCACTAGTGGTTTATCCGACTATATGTGCGGCACAAGATAGTTTTTTTTTTTTTTTTTTTNNNTTTTTTTTTTTTTTTTTTTTTGTAACCAATTGCAGCACAAGATAGTTTAATATACGTAAATTCATTCTTAATAAATTGTTATCATAAAACTAAATGTATATTCATTCTTAGTTTATAATTTATCCAATATATTTCGTTAGTTTTAATTTATATCAACATAATTAATTACATGCACAAACAATATGTTCAAATCTAATTGTGATCTCTAATAAATTAGGATTCAGTATCAATTAGTAAATAAATTATTATTAACAAATAAATTAACTATTAGAGCAACTGAAAAATAAGTATTGATCATTTAAATATAAAAACAATGATTTTGAAATTCTCCCATAAAATTTTTGTTTTGTGCTGTTCAGTCTAACCAGTTTGTTCAACCAAATATATTTGACAAATTAATATATGTTTGATTTTTTTTTTTTAATTCTATCTACTAACAACAAAAATATTGTGGTTCATGCGTGAATAGGTTTCAAAATAAATGAAATTCAAATTATAATACAAATAATTATGAAAAATTTTAAGAAATGTTCCTTTCAATATGTCTTTTTCAAAAAATATCTCCATTTATCTTTTAAAAATGCTATTGTTTGGATTTAGGATCGGGTTAAATGCAAAAAACCCTTCAACTCGCTTTTTTTGCAAATTTACCCTCGACATTGGAAAAATGCAAAATAAACCGTGAACTCAACTAAACCATGCAAAATAACCCTACAATTCAATTGTTTTTTGCAAATTTACCTTCCGAAAATGACATAAAATAGAGAAAAATAGCATAAAGCTAAAAATAAAATAAAAGAACAAATCTTAATTTCAGTTTTGATTTTCATAGGCGCAAACGATTATTTTTTTATTTTTAAGGCACATGAGAGATTTTCTATTTCCTTTAGAATCAAATATAATCTATTAAAGAAATCTAAGATAGTTTACTGTTAAATGTTTCCTTAGATTGTTGGTTACACACCTATTAGACTACCAATATATTGTGAGTTTGAATTCAAAGCGAAACTGATTTTTTAACAATTTTGTGTCATTTTCGGATAGTAAAAATATAGCAGTGGGTTATATTGCACGGTTAAATTGAGTTGAAGGGTTATTCTGCATAGTTTACTTGAGTTGAAGGATTTTTTCTTGCATTTTTTCAATTTCGAGGGTAAATTTGCAAAAAAATCGAGTTGAAGGGTTTTTTTGCATTAAACCCTTTAGGGTTGATTTAAAGTTTAATTTAAGGCTTAAATCTTGTAAGATTAGGGTTTAGTGCTTTACAAACTATTTCAGTTTATGTTTCAGATATTAGAGTTTATATTTAGGAATTTTGGATTTATTAAGGATTAAAATCTTTTTTAGGGTTTAGGATTNTTATGTTTCAGATATTAGAGTTTATATTTAGGAATTTTGGATTTATTAAGGATTAAAATCTTTTTTAGGGTTTAGGATTTTAAAATATTTTTGAAATCCTCCCAATAATTATATTACTAAATATTTTTTTAAAAACAGATATTACTCCGTCTGAATTCTAGTTTCTAACTACTGTAATGCTATTTTTAGAAAAGATCAATCCACGACTTGCTGTCTTTCATGATTNTGGATTTATTAAGGATTAAAATCTTTTTTAGGGTTTAGGATTTTAAAATATTTTTGAAATCCTCCCAATAATTATATTACTAAATATTTTTTTTAAAACAGATATTACTCCGTCTGAATTCTAGTTTCTAACTACTGTAATGCTATTTTTAGAAAAGATCAATCCACGACTTGCTGTCTTTCATGATTTCTGACCACTGTATTCAGCAGAATACCATGACTTCCTCTCTTTCATTAGTATGATGAGTTTTAAAAAATTTGCACACATATTAGATTCATGTAATTGCACATATTTTCAAAAGTAAAACTTTTGGATGCACAGTTTTAAATATACCTCTCTTTTTTTGTTTTTTTTGAAAAATATAGTAGTTTCAATCTAAATTCAATAAATTATCATTTTTATATTTTAAAATATTTTATAATGTTTTGTAGGGTTTAGAATATAGGATTTAAGGTTAAAATACNACATATTAGATTCATGTAATTGCACATATTTTCAAAAGTAAAACTTTTGGATGCACAGTTTTAAATATACCTCTCTTTTTTTGTTTTTTTTTTGAAAAATATAGTAGTTTCAATCTAAATTCAATAAATTATCATTTTTATATTTTAAAATATTCTATAATGTTTTGTAGGGTTTAGAATCTAGGATTTAAGGTTAAAATACTAAACCCTTTATTCCTTAATAAATCTAAAATTCCTAAAATATAAACCATAATACCTCAACCATAAATCCAAATAGTTTGTAAAGCACTAAACCCTAACCCTACAAGATTTGAGCGCTAAATTAAACTTTAAATCAACACTAAATCTAAAAAGGATATTTAAAAAAAAAAAGGGGTATTTTTTAAAAGNTTTAATCCTTAATAAATCCAAAACTCCTAAAATATAAACCATAATACCTCAACCATAAATCCAAATAGTTTGTAAAGCACTAAACACTAACCCTACAAGATTTGAGCCCTAAATTTAACTTTAAATCAACACTAAAGCTAAAAAGATATTTAAAGAAAAAAGGGTATTTTTGAAAAGGGCATAATGAAAGACATTCTTAAAATTTCTCAAAGCAAAACATGTTTTATAATAAATTTTAAAATAACTCATTCAGTTAAGTTTATAGTATTAAACAATCATAAGCCACAAAAATTAAATAAAAGGAACATATAATAATATTCTAAAAATATGGTAGATATGAATTAAGTGTATATGGATAGCCACCCACCCACTCCTCTGGTATAATCCGAATTTCAACTACCGTATTTGGGATATAGATCTCATAAGAATTGGGAAGAAAAAAAAAAGAATAAACATTTCAAAGATTAATTTAATATGAAAAAGAAAAGAAAAAAATTATTGACAAGCGGAGGAAGAGACACAAGTTAACAGTTGTCCGGAACCGATTTCGGCAAAAGGTGATCTTTGATTTTGCTTACAACATCAAATCAGAACATTTAATGTAGTTGTTTCCCATTTCTTTCACCTACGGAGTAAAATATATGAGGTACTAAATTTTGCTTTATGATATAATATTTAAATACATAATGTAAAAAAGATTACCGATATTAAAGCTGTGATCAAGAGTCCGAGACAATATATCACACTATTTAAATGTCCTCTTCCAATCCACATTTGGATATTCACTACAAGAAAACAACAAAATTGTGACTACGATATTGATTCCAAAATAGTCGCAATCAATCAAATTGCAACTATTTTGCGACAATTTTTAGGGCCGGCTCAACAAATGTCAAAACATTTGGCTGCCTAAAGAAAAAATATATATATATGTCCTCACTGTTATTCGAACCCTGGATGATTTATAATAAAAAATAATATAACCACTAGACCACAATTATGTTGTTCAATTATGTTGCCCTAAATTTTTATTAAAATTTTGGTGCCTAAAGCTTGTGCTTCTTGGGTTTTAGCCTAGGGCCGGGCCTGATTTTTAGTAGTCGCAATAAGCTGGTCGCAATAATTTGTAGTCGCAATAATGAAACTGCATTGCGACTAAAATATGTAGTCGGAAACTTTGCGGCAAAAATGCGATGACAAGATTNGTAGTTGTTTCCCATTTCTTTCACCTACGGAGTAAAATATATGAGGTACTAATTTTAGCTTTATGATATAATATTTAAATACATAATGTAAAAAAGATTACCGATATTAAAGGTGTGATCAAGAGTACGAGACAATATATCACACTCTATTTAAATGTCCTCTTCCAATCCACATTTGGATATTCACTACAAGAAAATAACGAAATTGTGACTACGATATTGGTTCCAAAACAGTCGCAATCAATCAAATTGCAACTATTTTGCGACTATTTTTAATTTTTTAGTAGTCGCAATAAGCTGCTCGCAATAATTTGCAGTCGCAATAATGAAACTGCATTGCGACTAAAATATGTAGTCGGAAACTTTGCGGCAAAAATGCGATGACAAGATAATTAAGCCAGTATAGATGGAGTCGGTATGTAGTCACATTTGTTTGTTGCAATGTAGTTGCAAATGACATTACGACTAGTAAGCCACTATGATTTATTGTTTCAAAAGCAGTCGCAATATTATTAGCGACTAAATTATGACTATTTGCACCGTAGGATAATGGTCGTAATTTTGTCGTAATATTGCAACTAAAATATTACTTGTCTTATCATTTAGTCGCATTATGGTGGAAATGTTTGCAATTATATTGCAACTAATTTTGTGTTCACAAAGTCTTTGGTGTTACAAATTAGTCTCAATTATTGCAATTGTTTTGTAACCACCTTTTTTTTGTTTAGTATAATATATGCAGAANCTTTGCGGCAAAAATGCGATGACAAGATAATTAAGCCAGTATAGATGGAGTCGGTATGTAGTCACATTTGTTTGTTGCAATGTAGTTGCAAATGACATTACGACTAGTAAGCCACTATGATTTATTGTTTCAAAAGCAGTCGCAATATTATTAGGGACTAAATTATGACTATTCANAGTCCATTCTCCACGCGTTTGCTCCTGTTAAAACCTTAAAACAACACTTAAAGACTCGAGAAATAGTGTAAAATCGGGGTTAGAACGAGTTAAAAACGCAATATATCATATAATATATGCAGATTTTTTTTTTCTTAATTCAAAATTAATGTTAATAGAAAAACTTCGAATTTAGACTTAGAGTGGAAATAAGCTGAAAATTGATAAACATAAATTAAAAATAATAATGTACACAACGCCAAAAAGAAAAAAAACTAATGTTGTTATCCCAAATAACCAAATCTGCAAAACATGAAAAACGCATAACACAAACTTAGGTGTTAGTTTGTGTTGTGGAGTTGTGGTCGACATTTCTGGCTGGTTCATGTGCTGGAATCTCTTGTGGTGTAGGTGGTGCAATCTCTTGTGGTGTGATACAATCAGGTAGTTTAGGGTCCTTCTCCTTTTAAATACGTCACAAACAAATCCATTCGGAACTTGTTTGTTTCAGCTTGTTCCACCATATTATCATTGACCTCCTTGAGTTGCTTATGCAATTCCTCGATCACAGGAGAGGGTGAAACCACCAAGGGCTTCTTACGCTTTCCATGGACTTGGACGAGTCTCCCAAGGGCATACATGTTGNCGGATAATTCCTGCGGTCGGAGGACTGATTCCTTGATAATTTGAGAGGGTTATTACATGCACCATCGGAGGTTCCCGAGACATTGACTTCAAGCTGAGAAAAGTTTCTTGCATGTTGTGCTCATATGACTCACCAATCTTCTTAGCCTTTTCATCTACGTAATTCCCATCCTTTTTGCTTGTTTTGATGAAAACATCTCCGATGGAGACATCCATGCCTTGTTCTCTGGTCTACAACATAAAGAAAGAAAGTTAAAATGAAAAGAGAAACAAGTACATAAGCAAAACTAATTTGGAAAATAAGAGAGAGTTTAAGACTTACCATTTTTTGCTGAATTTGTGCATGGGACTTAGGTCCACCAACGTGCTTGTGAGGACCTAGTCCATCACATACAGAATTGCGGAAGTTAAATGCAATCTCACTCCTTTTCCTCGCTTCTTCAGTGTTCTAGAAGGCTTCCATCTCATCCCATAAAGTCTATGATCCAGTTAGGGCGGTTTCTGTGGATTCTGACATAGTTAACTATCCCTTTCAAGCATCTTATACAAACTACATCAAATCCATCATGGAACAGGGGGTGATCATAGTATCCGATGTGAAACGGTGCTGAGAAAAAATTAGAAAAACCGACATTAAAACAGAAAAAAGTTAAAGACTGAAGACCAGTCATGAATAACAGGAAAAAAAAAACATACAAACAGTTAAGATGACCTAAAAACTAATCAACATACACTTATCATCCACACACAACAAACAATATATAGACCAATCATGGAATAACAGTAGTAGGCCNAAACGGTGCTGAGAAAAAATTAGAAAAACCGACATTAAAACAGAAAAAAGTTAAAGACTGAAGACCAATCATGAATAACAGGAAAAGAAAAAAACATACAAACAGTTAAGATGACCTAAAAACTAATCAACATACACTTATCATCCACACACAACAAACAATAGACCAATCATGGAATAACAGTAGTAGGCCTGGACATTCGGTTTCGGTTCGGTTATTTTTGGTTTTGAATATTTCAAGAATTTTGGTTTGGTTGTGTTCGGTTTCGGTTCGGTTCGGATAGTAACCAAAAAATAACCAATATATCGGAAAAAAAACTCCTAATAGAAAATACAAACCAAAGTAAGAAAATGAGCAATGCTCATGAAATTGAAATCCCAAGTTTTAAATGACCAGCACAAATCAACAAATAGTCTTGAATCAACAACTAGTTAATCACAAAGAGTTAAAGACACATAAAAGGATAAAATAAGAGAAGAGAGATAGGGAAACAAAGTCGTATCCGGATCAAAACTTTACCATTCCCACTAACTCACTAAGCTAAGATTGTCGAGTCATGTTGTATCCTCAAACTCCAAAGTAGTCAAAACTTCAATATATGACAAATCCAAACTCTACATAATTTGAAAAAAAATTAATATTCACATTTCAAAANAATATATGACAAATCCAAACTCTACATAATTTGAAAAAGAATTAACATTCACATTTCAAAACAACAAATGTAATACATTTTTATAATACCTAGGGCTAGGTTGTTTGAAAATTTAACATTTAAGTATAGTACAATTATCTAGTGTGGAATCTATTAAAAAAAATATGAAATATGGAAGATAGATAGGTAGTAGCATACATATATATACAATAATGTTTCTGTACTGTGACACGGTTGTACTCATTATATTTAGAGAAGAGCATTGAATATCGAGATGAATCCATTTCCGGGTATCGTTGCAGATGAATAATCCAAAATACATTGAAACGTTCACGAAAACTCATCACCAACAAACAGAATTAATTCTTTCACTGATAGAAAAGTAAACTAAACAAATTTTACCGGAGAGTGAAAAAAATTATAGTTTAATTCATTCACTGAATATGGGTCCATTTTGGGGGTTTAATTCACATGCATACATTACGTAATAAAATTGATAATTGACGTTTATAGAAGTGGCCATCTCCAACAGATGGAACTATGGAGAAGTTTCAGAAATAAAAATTGCCAACACTCTTATCTATCCATCCAATTGCAAGTCAATGACAACGTATTTTCCCACAATGGAATCTTTCCCTATTGTTTGCACAAAAAATCATTTACATTAAGTAAACTATTAAGAAAATAAATAAATATATGTCAAAAGACTTTCGTCTCCGTCACGTCTGCCTGCTGCTATATATACTTGTCCCTCATTCACACAAACGTTTAACTCCAACACACACTTCTCTCTCTCTCATTGTGTTTCTTCGGAGCTGTTGGTCACGTGTCACGTGTTCAAAAGCTCTTAAGAAAACAATGGGTCTTCCTCTAATGCTGGAGAGATCATTAAACAACAACAGCAACATCGTCGAGCTTTCTCGAGTGGCGGTTTCAGACACACATGGGGAAGACTCACCTTACTTCGCTGGCTGGAAAGCTTACGACGAAAATCCTTACCACGAATCCCATAACCCTTCTGGTGTCATTCAAATGGGTCTTGCGGAAAATCAGGTAATTACTACACACATATTCTGTCCTGATCCATTAATTTAATTTCTCTATCAAACATTATAAGATATTATATTTTAATATGATGATTCTCTCTCAATACTCATCTCGTGTGCATACTGCATACAGGTCTCATTCGATCTTCTAGAAAGTTACTTAGAGAAGAAGAATCCAGAAGGTTCGATGTGGGGACCAAAAGGAGGACCCGGATTCCGAGAAAACGCACTGTTCCAAGACTACCACGGTCTCAAATCTTTCAGACAAGCCATGGCTAGCTTCATGGAGCAGATTCGTGGCGGTAAAGCTACATTTGATCCTGACCGGATCGTCCTCACCGCGGGGGCCACTGCTGCCAACGAACTCTTAACTTTCATCCTCGCCGATCCCAACGACGCCCTTCTCGTTCCCACCCCGTATTATCCAGGGTGCGTTTATACACTATCATCATCTTTTATGTAATTTTATTATATGATAAGGTCAATTCGAGATTGAAATTAACAAAAAAAAATATATATATATATGGGTGCAGCTAACACACACACNAGGGTGCGTTTATACACTATCATCATCTTTTATGTAATTTTATTATATGATACGGTCAATTCGAGATTGAAATTAACAAAAAAAAAAATATATATATATGGGTGCAGCTAACACACACACATACACCACTAGAAACACAATTATATAATTTTCAAGCATCTGTATTTATTTACCAAACATTTATTGATTTCATTACAGATTCGATAGAGATTTGAGATGGAGAACCGGAGTGAGAATAGTACCCATCCATTGCGACAGCTCCAACAATTTTCAGATAACCCCTGAGGCCCTCGAGTCAGCATACCAAACGGCTCGTGACGCCAACATTAGAGTTCGAGGAGTGCTTATAACCAACCCATCGAACCCGTTAGGCGCGACGGTCCAGAAGAAGGTTCTACAAGATCTCCTCGACTTCTGCGTCTGCAAGAACATACACTTGGTCTCAGACGAGATCTACTCTGGCTCGGTCTTCCACGCCTCCGAGTTCATCAGCGTCGCCGAAATCGTACAGAACATCGATGACGTCTCAGTCAAGGAACGTGTCCACATCGTCTACAGCCTCTCCAAGGATCTTGGCCTTCCCGGTTTCCGCGTTGGGACTATCTACTCGTACAATGATAATGTTGTGCGGACAGCGAGACGGATGTCGAGTTTTACTCTTGTCTCTTCTCAGACGCAACACATGTTGGCTTCTATGCTGTCGGATGTCGAGTTTACGCAGAAGTATATCAGGATAAACCGAGAAAGACTTAGGAGAAGGTATGAGACCATTGTGGAAGGGCTTAAGCAGGCAGGGATCGAGTGTTTAAAGGGCAATGCAGGGCTCTTCTGCTGGATGAATTTAGGTTTCTTGCTCGCCAAGAAAACAAAACAAGGCGAGCTCGAGCTCTGGGATGTGATCTTGAAGGAGCTGAAGCTGAACATATCCCCCGGGTCTTCGTGCCATTGCTCGGAGTATGGATGGTTTAGGGTTTGTTTTGCGAACATGAGTGAAAACACTTTGAAGATTGCATTGAAGAGAATACATGAGTTCATGGACCGACGAAGGAAGTTTTCAATATACATTAGTGGTTAATACATATATTTGGGAGATGGGAGTTATTTTTTTTCTTTGGAAAGAGAAAGATTTGAACCCCATAGATCGATATACTATGGGTTTTTGATTTGTTTCTCTTTTCTAGATATTATTATTATATAATGTTTGTTTTCTTGCTTTGGATGAAGCAAGTTAATTTTCTTTTTATCAA
>OVAP01005407.1:0-13062 GCA_900406295.1 Aurinia saxatilis | reverse complement strand
CAACTCATGCAAGAAAGTAATCGAACATTACATAATACTACATAATGTCAAGGGTTTGTGATTAAGGAAAAACGAGAATGCATGTAAAATCGAGATTAAGAAAACAATAGGGTTTGTGATTAAGTGAAAACGAGAAACAATCTTATTGTTGCTTGCTCGGATTATGCCAGAGATGAAGAACACACGGCAAACAATTAAGGAGGAGAACAAATCGATCAAGGAGAAGAACAGATTGAGAGTAGCAACGAAGAAGAGAAGAAACAGTGGCGAGGAAAATAGAGAGGAGGCCGAGAAAACCAGAAGACCCGGCGAATAAGAGAAGAGAGGAGGTGAAGGAGAGGAAAATGAAGATTAGGTTTTCTGCGAAATATTTGTGTTTTTATACATCGAAAATTGTTTTATGAATATATACTAATGTCTTAAGTTAATAAACGAAAGTGTTACTGTCTCCTAGTGGCAATAAACTCTCTTTGCAAAAGTCTTGAATGTGTGTTCGAACAAAGGGGACAACATTGTTTTAATTCTTCAATTTAGCATCGAACCTAGGGGAAAGATTATATAGCAACGGGTTTCATTATTGAACGAAAAATCACCTTATATTTGCCTCGGGGTCGCGAGTTCGAACCCAGAAGTTAGATTTAGAGGGTTTACTTTTTTCATCTAAATTTTTCACAACAAGGTTTTTAAAGGGTATTTTAGTATTAAAAAAAATAAAAGACCTATTTTTAATTATAATTGAAAAAAGATCTACTTCTAATCAACTAACGATAAAAAAGCCTTTTTATAGCACATTCAAGGTGAAATATACTAGAATAACACAAATATTTTGCCAAAAGACATAATACCCCTTTTTGAATCTAATAATTACAAATATGCCATTTTGACTAGTTTTTGCCATCTAAACAATATATATCTAATTTAAATTTTAATTAGTGTTAAATGATTTATATTATTAAAATACAAACTTATTAACTCCAAAACTAAATATATCTTCAATTTACCTTTTTGAATCTAATAATTACAAAGATGTCATTTTGATTTGGTTTTGCCATCTAAAAGAATATATATAATTTAAATTTTAATTATTATTAGATTATTTAAATTATCAAAATTATTTAAATACCAAAATTATTAACTTCAAAATCTTCCCCCATCTTTGTCATGTCGAAAATATCTTCTCTTTCACGTTTATCAATCTTCCACCACAAAAAACATTCACTCCTTTGACTAACCTCTTTCTCGTTAAATTCAACAAAAAGACGAATCGGATCTGATTTCCATTAGAGGATGAACTCATGAAATTGTCTAGAGTTTCTAACAAAGACTTGAGGTCTATCTCTTGGTAGCTTCGCCATCCTCTACTTAGCGAACATGTAACTCAACGAAACTTCATATTGTTTCTTCTCCATCTTGTAATCTTCGTGGACGATCCTTAGTACATTATCAAACCTAGTTGTATCATTCACAACGAGAATATTAGAACCGTTTTTTGGACCAGACACAAATAACCATCTGTTCTTTTCGAATATCCATGAACCACTTACAAGAACAACTTGGTCCATGGACGAAAAAGATTTGGTTTGGATCTCTGCAATAGAAAGAGGAGACTTGATGGAAAAAAAAGAGTATATTCGGTTTAGATTATGAAGAAATGGAGAAGACTATAAAGAAATCTTAGAAGAAGCCATGAATAGAGTAAAGAAGAAGTTAAGAATATATTTTTGCATGTGGAGGCTAAAGAAGAAACAAAATAATAAGAGATACTGCTAAAAGAGAAAAACCTTAATTTTAAGAAAGTGGAAACGTCTACGGTAACAAATCTACTATTGCATAAAAAAATCTACCACAACTTTTAACCGCCAAAACTCAGTATATCTATTTTGTGGAGTTGAGCCGTCAATGATTTAATAAGTCTGCCATAACGTCAAACAAATCTGTCGCCAAAAAATCTGCCATATACTTAAAAAAATCTATCACGAAAAATCTGTTGTCAAAGAAAGTGTTATTCTAGTAAGAAATAAGTCTGCCGTCACTTAAGAAGAAAAATCTGCTATCAAACGGTGTCCACTTTTTGATCGAAAAAAAATCTGTGGCAACGTAAAAAAATATACCATCACTTAAGTGTTATTCCAGTAATTAAAGTTTCGGCGAAAAGTAGTCTGTTTTATAAAAGTCTGCCGTCAAAGAGACGTAAAAAAATAAATATGTCGTCACTAGAGCAAAAAAAGATCTATCACACGTAAATTAAATTTGTCGTACATAAATAAACTTGTCATGGGGTAAACAAATCTGTCACCACATAACCAAAAATTGAAAATTAAATCTGCCGTAAAAACAAAAATCTGTGATGATAATTTAATTTTGCCACTGCATGTAGCAGAGTTTTTGTTATAAATCTGCCAGACTCTGAACTTTTCATAACTAGAATAACATATCAAAACAAATCTGCTGCTGCCTTAATAAATCTGTAACGACTTAAAAAGTTTACCGTCACAGTATCATTAATGATATTTTCGTAAATATTCTTATTTTCGTAAAATTCGGTAATGATATTTTTCGTAATTAATTTTTTTCATCAAAGGATAGAAGAGCAAGGTGGCCATTTATAAAATATCATTTGACCCAAACTTTCACTTGGCAAAATAGTAGTTTTCACTAAAATATGTATTGTTCTAGTTTTTTTCCCAATAATTAATCCAAACAAAAATAACTAAATTCGAAACTTTTGATAACCACTTTTAGCATTTGTTGTATTTTTGAAAAACATAAATTTTTAGTAATATTTTTTTAGAATAAAATTTATACTGATTTTTTTTTTAACTCACCCTTCAACGTATGGTATTTTATGGAATTTTTCTTTATATAAAGCCACGTTTTAGGTTTTTTTATCACAGCTTTTTAATATCAACTATATGGGATTTTTTTCAGCCTTATGTTGACTTGATTAACATTGGCAAAACAGGAAGTTCGATCTCAAGATAAAGTTTCTTACGAATTCTCTTGATTGAGAGAATCAGTTGAAAGGTCAATAGCAGTACATATTTAATTCTTATGTTGCGTCATATTAGTATCAAATCTTTGCTATGTTCCTTGTTTTAGTGGCGAGAAATCGAGATCACATGACAAAGTCTCGCCGAAGCATGTACGTATTGATTCAAAATCCAAAATAGTTTTATTTGTTATTTTCTTGTGTTTATATATACGTTAATAGACCCCAAAAAAAAATGATTGCATTAGCCGATATACTACTCAACTTAGGATCTGATTTTTTGTTTGTTTGTTTGTTTGGACCTGATTTACATGCAACATTTTTTGGTAGTGGCAACTTTTAAGGTAAGCAGTTTATTTCTTCTAAAAAATATAGAAACATGTTAAGGTCGGGATGAACAAACTCTATTCACTTTTCAGACCCATTGTAAAGCAGAATTTATATGTTCAATAAAAAGTAGTCGGTAAGCACGTGACAATCAGCAATCCAAATATATGCATCTACATTTCTACAATCATCAATTATATCCCTTTTCATTTATTGAAAAAATTGATATTTAATATTAAAAAATTATTATAATTATCTTTAGAAAAACTTTATTTTGCATATATACATCAAAATCCTACAATAGTCATTTTGGAACTGCAGACAGCAGGAGTCTGTCCAATGTGTAGGACTCGGTCTTGTGAGCTGGACTTGATCTCTCGCCTCGACTAGCAAAGCATATCTTGAACAAGAAAAACATATACTCCCTCTGTTTTTTTTTTAGTGTCGTTTTATACTTATTTTTTTGTTTCGAAAAGTCTGTCATTTTCATTTTTCAATACAACTTTTGATGTTAAATTCCTACTTTAACCTCAAAACAACGAAGAATATAAACAGACAACTTATTATTTAGGAATATAACAGAACTTTTAATATGTTTTATTAATTTGTGTGTAAAAAATCAAAACGACACTCTTTAAAAAACGGAGAGGGTATATAGTTAGTAGTTTGCTCCTGTATATTCTCATCCCAACAGTTTTATTAAATTTACATATAACTTGTTTAGTATACGGATAATCCTAGGTATAAACTTAACATACACCTCTTATATACAAATACTTATACTGAAAACCTATGGATAGAAGATTTGATCTATTCGAATTCTTTTCTTCCTTTTTTTTTGTTAAAGCAAAGAAATAATTGAACAGAAAAACCAAAGCACATGGTCTCCATGATAAAAGTTCAAAAAGGCAAAAGAAGAACCTAATGATCTTCAGCCATCTTGGTCGCCCCAGAATTGGCACCAAATATGTTGGTAGGGAATTTATATACATATATATGTAATGAATATGAGTGCTCCATTACAGCCACTTGTTATGTGCTCAAATAGGCAATATATACGTCACCAATGTGTAAGAAATATTTAATCTTTCATCTTTGTTTTTGTATTCTGGTTTTTATCAAATTAACGGATGATTTTCATTCAAAAAAATTAACGGATGATCCGGATTTTTATTATCAGGTTAATTTCTTTAGAGTGAGAGTAGCCTACTAAACGATTAAATTAATGAGTTTAAACTGTACCACCATTTCGACTGGACAAATGGAATTTGTTAGATAATTATACGTTTGAGTAAAATCGATTCCCCTAATCTAGACCCATAAGACGACTCCTCCTTAAATGTACGTAGAAACCACTAGTCTATCACCATTTGGTTTTTGCATCTTTGTTCCTATCTAAATTTTACATTTGTAATATCCCAAACTAAGTTAACACTACGAATATTGTAGTTTGGTCGTGAGTTGTAATCTATAATCAACTAATTATCATGTCTGAGCACATAGAAATAAATGATTTTTCTCGGGTCCCAAAATTATTTAGGCCCCCTTTTTTTGTTCCTTTAATTTATTTTTATCGTCTTTCTTCTTCAAAATTGTTGATATTTGTTTTTCCAACCAAATTATACATTTTTCGGTTTTCAACTATTGGATCTAAACCATTATAAAATATATTTTTATAATAATTAATATATATTTTGTTTATAATTCAAAATTATTGAAAAACTAAATTATTTTAGATGTTTAAATCATTTCAATGAAAATGTGTTTGATTATATTTACTTAAAATTTTAAATTGAAACCCTAATTTTGCTTTTTTTTAAGGCTTAATTATTTCAGATTTGGTCATGTTTCTCTCCCACGGTCTAACCTACTTTCGCAAAGATACGGTAAAAGAACTTGATTCCCTCTCTGTTTTGCATGGAAACATTGCACGAGTCATGATTTGTGTCTTGAAATTATAATTAGAATCAGAAACTTTGTAAACGCAAAGAGATGCCGTAGAAATGTGATTCCATTAAGGCGACGAAAACTAGCATTTTATAAGCAAAAGTAGTATTTCTTGTTTTTTTTTTTTTCTTATGAAAGTTGTATTTCTGTATTTGAAGCCTGGAAAACCAGATAGTATGTGTGGTTACTTCAAGTATTAACAAATAACATCTTTCAACTAATTCAAACTATTCACATAGCTATCTCATATGTGAAAACATGTGAAATGTGATCATCGGTAGAATTTAATATATATTTTTCCCATGCTTTTGGCTAATCTGTAGGTTTAAAAAAAAATCTTATTAAAGTATTGTTGAGATTATTCTCTATACTAAACAAATTGCACGACGTTGAATGGTGATCACTATGGACCCTGTATATATATATAGACGTTGAATTATTTTTTTAATAACCACATATTAATTAGATCAAGTCATTCCAGTAAAATTGGATGTTCAGAAAGGTAGACAATCGTTTACATAATTGAATTATAAAGATCTAGTTCATGTAGGACAAGCTAAATGGTATGTCCTTATGTTTTTCGCTCATCGAATGTATGTGAGAGAGAAAAAGGGAAATCGTCCTTTAAGCTCACCGAACACATTTAACAGAATATCAAAAGTTGGCCAATCTAGCGGAACTTGAATAATGATCAGCAGCTTCATATTATTTGTCTTAACCACTAAAGAGTATAACCTGATTTCCGTGATAATAAATCCAACCTAGTCTCCAAGTACTATCGGAATGGGTCCACGAACCATCCACCTGACAATACGTAAATGTCCCCTCATGTACCCGAGCAAGAGCATGCGGTTGTTCAGAAATTCCCAAAAGTTGAGCCCATTTCCAAGCCGAGCACTCTCGCTCCACCAATTTTATGATTTCGTAGTATCAAATTATGTATCCCGGAAAACCTTATTATTTCTTGGTTTCCAAATAAACAAAAGTATCCATGGAAAACTGTTCTTTGTTATCCAATCATTGACATTAGTTTGTGGTAGACACCAAAATAAATAATCCGTATTTGCATGGATTAAGCAATCTGGTAATGAGTTACCATCCATTATAAATTTGGCCAATTCCCAAATTTTAAGTGTCTATAAACATTCAAATAAGACATGGTTAACCGTCTCTTCCCCTACTCAGATCTTGGAGAACACTCCCACAGACGTTTAATTGTTTAGTACGTAATTTTTGAACTCACCGTTTCTATACTTCAAAACATGTAATTCTTTATTAAAAAGTTTTAATGCCATGACTAATAGACAAAAAATGAAAAAAAACCAATATATTATTTTATTTCTGTTAGTAATTTACTTATATTAATAGATAATATGTTGATTCACAGTCTAACTCAGTATTTTTAACAAGGGAGATTTCAACTATTTGTTGTTCGGTTTTTAAACAAGATATGAACTATTGAATCAACTAAAAATAGAAAAATTCTTTAAAATATTACACTTTGAAGGATGAATTCCAAAAATACTATCATAAATTTATTTTCTAAAAATACTATAAAAATTTATGTTTTTCACAAATATCACAAATGCTAAAAATGGTTATCAAAGATTTAGATTTTATTTATTTTTGTTTAAGTTAATTATTTTATATTTAGGGTTTAGTTTTGAAGGATCAGGATTTAGTTTTGAATTTTAAAATTTAATTTAAGTTTTGTGGTATTTTTTGGATCATTAAAACTTGTAATAGTATTTTCGAAAGATAAAACGTTTAGTAGTATTTTTGGAACTACACCTTTAAATATAATATTTTTTAATATTGCCATTGAAAATATTATTTTCATAGAGAACAAAGATTCAAAAAACATAATCGAAATCGAAACCACAAAGACACATGGTGTTTAACTGAATTTGGTTTAGTTTTGCGTGTTATTTTCTTCGAAAAGCGTATTTGCTTAAGATAAATTAAAGGACCATTCCTTTCACTAATTGAACTTACCTCCTGTCCTACTACCTAAGCACGTGTTTTTCCACCAAAGACGGCTATGTTTATACATATTTTAATTTCTTAGTATATACTTCCTTCATTTTATATTATAATAATATATACTTCCTCCATTTTATATTATAAGAGATTTTGAAGGTTTTTTATAAAAAAATTATAAATAGTTTTAAAATTAAAAAGTTAAAAGTAAAATTTTAAATTAAAAAATAATTTTTTTAAATCATTATTAATTTTTTTATTAAATAAAAAGACAAAGATACTTTTTCTATAAAGAATATGTCTTAATATGTTCTATCTAAAAGTATTTTACATAAACAAAAAATTGTTATATCAATATCGGCGGTCACAATAGTACCCCAAAAAATAAGTCGGTGGATGAACAAAAGAAAAATTAACAAACAACAAACGAACAGGAAAAATAAAAGAAAACAAACTAAAACTGAGACTAAAAATAGATCAACCATCAAATTACAGAACCAAAGTCCGATTCAATCAAAATAGTTTGAGGCGAAGACCAAAAGTCTTCAATTTCTTCCCATAAAGAATGCAATCTACCTCTTCAATTAGACCTAGTGGAAGCTATAAAGAACATCTACGGACAAGTATACTTCCCAAGTTGAAATCGCGACAGCAGAAAGGTTATGCCTATATGACATATTATGATTTTTACCCGTGTTTAGCCATATTATCTATTTTATTGAATCTTAATCATGTTTTTAGAGACCAAATGAGCCATTGTATATCAAATGACGAGTGTGAAGCATTTGGTGAATTATGAAGCAATTTTAGATCAAAAGGATCAAAGCTTGAAAAGAGGAAATTTACAAATGAAGAAAATGGAAATTGTCCAGAGAAGGTGTTGATCGACACTCATGCAACAATTTTCATATTCATATTTGGAAATTTAGTTTTAGTAATTTACATTTTTCTTAAGTTCATTTTGGACTATAAATATAGGAGTTCAGCCATTGTTTAGACTCATACTTTAGTTGATTCCACTATAGAAACCGACAATTGAACATGACCTCGATCAATCCTATGTTCTAGAAGCAAGGAGCAAAAAAGACCATTCCAATTGATACCAAAATAATATCAACAGATCGAGGCATGATGGAGAAATAAGACCACCAAGAACAAATCAGGACCATGGTTTAAGAAACTTTGATGTAGATCCACTCAAAGACTGGATTTGAATTGATAGTTTGCTCTCAGCCCAAACGTTAAACCGAAAAACGGAGGAAAGCAACAGAGATCGCCAAAAAGAATGCTAGGTGCATGCAAGGATACGAAGGTACAAGAGACTCGTCGTTATGTTTGGTTCAATGAAGTGATGAAGTAGAAGAGAGCCCCGGTTCGAACCGCCAAGGAAACACCGCATAAATGGTGCCGATCTAAGATCCACCCACCATTTTGTCGCTTTGGAGATCGACCACTAACCAAACCTACACAAAAAAAATCCTAGATCTCCGATGAAATCACATCACGATAAGATTCGGAACCAGAACAAAAGAAACAAAGCCAAAATAAAAGGAAAAACGAAAAGAAAAAACAAGGGAATCGGCGGAGGTGCTATTAAAATAAAAAGTACAAAGCGAATTTACTTTAAGCTATTTTTTAATAAACAAAGTAATTTGTACTTGAATATAAGGTATCTTCTTAATATAATCCATACTTAAAAAAACTTCTTCCTTCGATTGAATTTCTTCCAATTCCGCCAGAGTACTCAAGGGATAGTTCTTCTAATATCTAAGTCAATAGAAACGTTTTCATAGAGGACAGCAGGTAATGAAAATTAGACCAGAAAGAACCTTGATCAAAACCATTTTGTGGTAAGGAAATGTCTGCTAAAGCACACACCTGACGAGCAGGAGGGCATAAAGAACAAAACATGATTTATGTCCTCTCCTTTCATACCACAAATTTGGCATCTTGAGTCCAATCTTATTTCTCTTCTTCTTATTTGATCAACCACAAGTAAAATTTCAGTAATAGTTCTCTACATAAAATGCTTAATTTTATTGGGAGCCTTCAAAGATCAAACTTCTTGTTCCAAACAATTAAAAGAAGGTAAGGTAGAAGCTCCATGAATTAATTTCTGATTATGCTCTCTACTATGCGACATGGCAGAAGCCATAGCTATTAAGCATTGAAGACGGCATAGAATGAAAAAGTAATGGAACCGAGACACAAGCTTTTCCTCAAATACACAACGATGTATTTGCTTTTCTATTAGATTTCTTTCTCAAAGAACCTTTGAGCGGAATTACACAACACCTAAGATACTACTTAGTTTGCTACCAGTGAAATCTAAACTCACAAGAACTAGCAGATCACAAGACTATCTCTAGTTCACCGTATAGAGTCAACTAACTCTCTCTCACGTAAAAGTTAAACTCAAACTTTTACTCCCTCAAAATGGCTAACCCTAGAGCTCTTCCTAGTCTCCCTTTTATATTCATGGGATATAGAAATCTTCTACTGTTAGGATATTCACACAATATTCACCAACGATATGGTGAATATTCCTTTTCTTCTTAGCAAAGCTTCAGGCGGCAATTGGCATCTTTCCATATATGAATTTCGTCTGAATTCCATGTTGGAACAGCTCTTCGTTTGTTTCAGCATGTCTTCAAGTCTTCACAATTTCTTGTTGCAACAACTATTCTCTTGTTCCAACATGTCTTCAAGTGTCCATAATTTATTCACTTTCATTCTCCCCCTTTTTTATTGTGTTTGTTAACATAAGCTATCCTGCAAAGCTCATTGACAACACACTCTCCAAGACAAGCACATTATATCATCGAAAATCTATTGAACCAATACATAGAATAAAATCAGAGCAAACTTCTCTTTCAAGCAAATCACACAATAGCAATAAGTTTAAGAACAATCCAAATCAGATCCGCATAGAGAGACCAAGGCAAATGGAGTACAATTACAAAAGGTCCAGCAAAATGTAAACTCCCCCTTAACTCTAGCTAGACATCTAAGAACAACATGATCAACTTGATTGAGAGCTTGCTTCATCCGAGTCAGCAGAGTCTGATGATGTGTAGTCAGAGAGCTCATGCTCATCAGCATAATCTCCCCCTGATTAGGTAAGCAAAGCAATCAAAACTTAAGCTAACACACAGAGGATGAAACGACAAGAAGAAAGAGACATAAATTATACCTTCAATGTGTTCCGCAACTTCAAGACAGAGGGTAGAAAGATTGCGGAGGTCAACACAGACATCCTTGCCAAAAACAAAACCACATGCAGAGATCTTCCTGCGGTTACTACCAAGACGTGGATCAAGCTTGTATTCCATAGGTGCTGGATCAGGGAGCTCTCCATCAAATAGCCTCGGAGTTCGTTGATACTCCAACACTTGATAAATCAGACTGGGAAAGGGAACAACCTTGGTCTCAGTCGGATGTTGAGCTACATGCAGAATCTGATCAAATACCAGCTTCCCAAAATTGAAGGGAACACGATTGAGCAGCATGTAAAGCGGCCGGGCCCTCTCCACAGTAACATTGGTGTTCTTGGAAGAGGGCATCCAGTTGAGACAACAGATCCCGTAGAGGCTGCCAAGGGTATAAGTAAACATACTCGGGCGAAGGCCTTTCCAAGTGCGGTGACGACCTCCAGAAAGGAACTTGGCTAAAGGATTGTTGCGAATGTCCTCAATGTTGGTTTCACCACCTTCCCGAAAGGGGACATCAGGTGTGTTAAACACCTGATTAATCATACGAGGAGAGAACTCAAACAGTTCACCACAAACATACACCGGAGCAATCATATCATCACTAATTCAACCGCAAACAGATTGGCATAGAATTCAAAAACCACATCTCTATAATATGCAACCATCATATCCTTATCAACTGTAAGAGAGATGCAGTTCATCTCGATCATGTTCCAGATGCGTTGAGCGGCTGTGCTTGGAGGCACATACCTTTCCGGATAAAGCTTACGCTTGTAGAACTTAGCAACACGCTCTTCTGCAGCAGCATCAACGTGACGCACAAAGTGAAAGGAATTGGGGCGAAGACGGTGAGGAAACTCCTTATCTTCAAGAGACTGAAGATATCGGCTGATGCTCTTTCGATCACTACCGTCATAGGGTGGTCGTTTCTCTTTACTCTTTCGCATTGGCTCCAGCAAATCAACCAGGGGAGCCAAGGTAGCTGCAAAAGTATGACCACGATGTGCAGAGACAGGAGATGAAGGTGGAGCCGAAGAGGAAGGGCCAGCACGAGAAGGGGATTTGTCAGCAAGAGACGGCTCGGGCTCAATAACAATCGTCGGAGACGCAGACGACGCTGGAGACACAGTCCGAAGCCGAGCGAGTTTTGGAAGGCGAGACGAAGTTTCACCGGGAGAGTCCGGAGAAGCCGGTTCTGAGCAAGGCTGACGAGTCTTCGCAACAGAGCTCTGTGGTTCATCGCGAGCTGTGTTGTAGGTTGAAGAAGACCTAGCGACGGAAGCACGAGTCACGGGCGGCGGAGGAGGCACCTCTTCAATTGAATCGTCAGAGTCATGGAGTTGAAGACGCTGATAGCGGAGTTGATTGCGTGTCTTCAACCGAGGAGCCATCAAGGAACAAGAGATCGCCTGTGGGAGCAAAAGAGCCGTCGGAGAAGACAAGAAGAATTTAGGGGAAAAAAACAAACCCTATATCTGTTTTGAAGCTCAAAGAAACTGGTTAGACCAAACCGGCGGTTCTGAACCGCCCGGTTACAATAAAATAAAACAATATTATAATTTATTTATTTATTTATTTTTTTTTATTTTTTTTTTCATTTTTTGTTATAAGGGGAAAAAGAACAGAACTAAAGAATCACAAACCTCTGCATAGCACCCATTTTCATATACAAAACCCTTTGAAAACACCTTAAGAATGTGATAAATTAACACATTCTCACCCAAGTGGTTGCACAAGAAGGAGATCCAAAGCACAATACTCAGTCTCAGTTTATGGAAGATGTTGAAACAACAATCTTTGTGTCAGCAAGCAGACTTGGCATACTTGATGATTCAATCATGATTAGCTACACCCGACATACCCATGATCAGAACGAGTACTCACTTGAATGAGGAATGGGACCACTGTGTAAAGAGTGCTAAGGCTCTTACAATCAAGGCTGGCACACACAACTGGCATTTGAGACAAGTTGCCCAGGGCCTTGAAGGTGCATCTTCTCCTTCTATGCTTGATAGTACCACACCGATTTTCTTGACAGACAAGGCAATGATGTTTCCTTGATGCTTCCGTTATTTTGAGCACATTAATGTCTTGACTTTGAACTTCAGTAAACAGGTCGACTTTTGTCTGACTCGTATTGATGATGTAACTTGTATATCTTCTGGATTCAGATTGATATCTTCTTAATTTGTGGATAGCTTTTAGCTTTTGAATCTTGATTTTGTTTGTTTTCTTGAACTGAATATAACTGAGATAAGCACTGCTTCATCTTATGAGATAGAATGTTTCTTACTGCTCCTTTCTACATCATATCTCTTCCTTTGCACAGATCACTTCACATAGATCCATCCTCTTTACACATCTGATCACACTCTTTACTGATTCATTCTCACAACCATGGAAGGCAGCTGTTTGTCATGCTTGAATGTCTACACATTATAAGTTTGAAAACTTTTTGATATCTTCCATGAATGAAACAGATTTTTGAAGATTAGACTTAAGCATTGTACTCCGGATAACATGTCTCAACACAGCCACTCAAATAAGAACATTTAAAGGCAACAAATCCCTAAGGACTTTTGCAAATTCGAAAACGTGTTCAAGTCC
>OVAP01005406.1:751-11133 GCA_900406295.1 Aurinia saxatilis | reverse complement strand
ATCTAACATATCATAAAATCTCCTAACCTCTAGGTTTGGTTCCTCTATACTAGTATCATTATATGCATCATTATTTTCATGAAATGCATCAGTTACCATGTCATGAAATCTATTTCCATCTTGATCATTTCCATACCCGTATTGGTTGGACTGGTAATTATATTGACCATCGTTATTATGATCACTCATACGTTCATCTCCAACTTCATTATGTCTACTAGATGAACTACCAGTNCTGCCGCTGGTAATTAATTGCTTGCGTCAAGAATTGTTGAACCCCTTCCTGATACTCCTGCCGCACTTCACGGGACTCTGGATCTCGACGGTTATACATCCATGCCCGAGCACTATAAACATCATGTTCCCAAGACATGACTCCAGTATCTATATAACCTCGATCAAACAACTTGATGAACTATAGAACTTTCAGTATTTAACAAAAATAAACTTATAGTTTTTTTTTTTTCTCCACACGTTTTTTTTTTTTCTCATTTTCACTTCACTCTCTCAACCCTCTATTTATAGAATTTCTGGATTCTCTGCTACGCAGTTGTGTTGAATTTGCTACGCACTTGCGACAGTTTTGCGACTCAAACCAATTTATACCACAAATTTAAAACGCTTCTCTACCAACTTAACGGTGTACCTAACATTCCACGCAAATGCCCCGCAAATTTGCTATGCATTTGCGACAAAATATCGTTGCCTCGTAAATACGTCACAAATGTGACGCAAATGAATCAAATGGTCTTTTCCACGCAAAATCGTGGCAAATTTGCGGCAATATTGCGATGGATTCTGAGTTTCCAGCAAATCTCTCGCAAATGCGACGCAATTTTGCGACGCGATTGCTTCGAAAGTTTTTCTCGCTAATTTGCGATGGCTTTGCGACAATTGTTCTCTTATCTAGCAAAAGTGTCGCAATTCTGCCGCAAATTTACGACGTCGGTTTTCCGTCGTAAATTTCCTTCGCAATCTATGTGTTTTCTTGTAGTGAACACGCGTGAACCTCACAGCTACTATCTTCGATGCCTTGTGCTATCTAACGAGCATAACACCATACGATCATCAATGATCTCATCAACGTGAGATCATCAAAGGATTGGATCATGTGGCCTTGTTGGCCAGGCCTAAGAGAGTTTTCTTGAGACATCGTGCATGTCAGCTAGACCGATCGTCGAGTTTGATGGCAAGGATCCTTCAGAGACTGCATGACAGCTCAGGTGCAGTCTTTGGTTGTACAAGCAGTTAGCTTATGGGGTTCCATGTCGCTTTCTGCTCATGGGGATTTGGTAAGATGGCCCCTTGAAGGGTGACGTATGAGAATGCCTTTATCAAATTGGATTGCCAAGGTGGTAATCGATCAGGCTGCGTTAGAGTGGGATGACACGGGTCCCATGTCATGATATCTTTCCTCTCTCTCCTCGAGATTTTTACTCACTAGGGACAGTGTTGGTCAAGTCTGGGGGAGGGAAATACTGATGTATTTTTCTTTGTCTTGGTTTATTTGTGATAATTTCAAAAAATATTTTTATCGAGTCAAAATCAGTTTTAAACTATGATCTTTTGCTTGGTTTATTGGCTTGTGTCTTTTTCAGCTAAGTGACCATCACTTGTGAGACGAACGCTAGGACAAGACTATTGAAAAATCCAAATGCCAATTAGTACTTCAAAGACATCCATGCTAAGTTACAAAGAACTGAACGGTTGGAGCTTATTCCACCTCTTTAACGTGATCAATGCACTGGAATTTGATNAATGCCCTAGGATTTGATTCTTCGATTCATGCTTGCCAGATTCAACAAGTAAGAGAAAGCATTCATTACTCTCCCTTTCGAAAAAGTGGACTTACTTTTTGAAAAAGTATTGGGGGTGTACCCATACTATTATAAGCTTTAGTTTATTGTTCAAAAAAAACAAAAAAACAAAAAAGAAAGAAAAAAAATAAGAAAAGTCTCAATATGTCAATGTAAATTTTTTTTATATAGTGTTAATGTTACTCAAGGCTGGGAAAGAGTAGTGAATATTTATGTTCAAGCGTGGGTTTGTCAAGCATTGAAATGGGAAGAGAGTCTAGAACTTTCGAATGCATTGGGATCGGAAGGAGAGACAAGCTATGAAAATGGCATCGGCTTCGTAACAAGGCTGTGGGTTTATTTTGATGCTAAGGAAGTCTTTGGAGAAGTACAAGGCGGTCAAATTCTGGATTAGTCAAGTAATTGTGTGGATTTCTAAGTTGGTTAAGACCATTCCAATCTTCCAAGCAAGGTGAGTTTTATATTTTCAAACCTCTTTCACAGTTTGGTTTATGTTTTGCTTGAGGGCAAACAAAGACTAAGTCTGGAGGAGTTGATATATCTCATATTTTACCGGTTTTTATTATAATAAATATATACTTATATTTATTTTAGAATCTATGTTATTATTATTATAGTCCAAAAGGGTCATTTTAGGTGCATGGACGTGTTTTGGAGCTTTAGAATGATCTAGAAAAATAATGGAACATGCTTAAAGAGTCGAAAAACGAAACAAAAAAAATATGGAAATTCAGGAGAAGGTGTCGATCGACACCCTACGGAGAATCAGCCACTTTCCATAAATCTCAAGACCAAAATTTTTCCCTACTTTTTTATGCTAACTCTTTAAACATAAAATTCGTCCTAGACCCTATAAATACTTTTCTACAGCCATTGTTTAGGCTAATATATTATTCTACTTTAGAGAGAGTTTTGGGAGAAGACCCTTTTATTGATTCAGTTTATTGATTCAGTTTATTGCTTTCATTCAGTTATTGCATGATGAATTACTTAGCTATGTCTGAGTAGTTTGTTAGTTAGGTTTAGGGTTCTTAAACTATAATGAATTTTTGTTAACCATAACTTAAGTTATATACCATTGATTTAACTCCTTTCTTAGATTGTTTTTAATGCTATGCTTTAAAATTTGGACCGTTCCTTTTGGACAATTTGATGATTTGTTTTATATGTTTTGCCAAGGCTTTCATCCGAACTGAATGTTTCCTATCATGTAACACGAAAATAATAAAATTAAGAAAAGTATAAAATTACAAGATTATGCTAATGAAATCACACTTAATTAAATATTTGCGCCCGCATTTGTTTCATATATCTGGTTGAGATCCCTACCTTGTTTCAATAACGGATATTGGAAAGCTGGTTGTTTATATATATCAACACAATCAAAATCCTTTAAAAGTGTATGGAAATGAATTTTTTTTTAAATGAATTATCTTATGAGTAAAGAAACAAAGTAAAAGTTATAGACTCACATTAAATCCATTGTTCAATTTTAGATAGGGAAAAGGGCCATTTAAATCCTCAATTATTTGATTTTGCCATTTAAATCCCCAACAATTACATTGCCCACTTAAATCTCCAACCTTATTTAACTAAGCCATTTTAATCCCATGGTCACCCAATGATAGCCGTAGTTTACCTCCGTATCTTTTGTTATGTTGTCTGTTAACTTGAATTGCAGAAAAAGACAAAAAACAAAAAAAACAGACAAAGCCCAGCCATGACCCAGATTGTTTCTTATAAAGTTTAAAATAAGCTCATTCAGAACCTAGTAAATCAAAAAGAGGCAATAACTTACAAACACTTCCGCCATATTTATCGAAATCAATCGTTTCTGTTGTGATATCAATCTAAAATTCTACATCGAAAATTAGATAAAATAGCGTCTAATATATAAGTCAATAAATATTCTAATTAGTATGAAATCTTTTGGGAAGGAGCTCAATAAAAAACTATGAGTGATGTGCCCCAAAACAGACAATATCGTACTAATGGAGTTAATGGACTTATAAAATCAAACAGTCTCCACCGCAAGGAAAAAGGACCTAACAAGACAACTTGTCCAAAGTGAAGCAAAACGGCCAAAAGGTCGACAAAAAAAGGGCCAGATTTGGAAAGAATATTTTGTGTGATTTAGTTAGTTTGATTTATTTTAGTTTGTATGCTTATAATTGTTGTTCTTATCTTTGATGTATGGAGGACCATCAGAGAGAGGATTACAAGGATGAGCTTTTTGAACCTAGATTTTCGAACTTAAGAGTCTGTTTTGCCTTTATGTTCTTCCCTTTCGTTGTTGTTTAATAACCTACATGTTGTTCTTTGGTACTGATTCCAATTAATGAGCAGATTTGATTAAACACTGATAACTTGTCTTTTTCCTTTATAGATTTTAGATTTTCTGAATCTTTACATCTTGTGGTTGTTTCCAATATACAAAGCCAAAATGCCAAGTGAAAAATCATTCAGTTTATCCTGCTCAAGTCTTCTCTTAGTAGAAAAAATATCGGAAAATAACATGACAACTCCCTTTTGTTAATCTTTATATCTTTAAAAAAGTTCTAAATTTGGTTTACAATAATCACATTGAGCATATAGATAATAGATAACAGGACATAAAACAGTTGCTTGATACCATGAGACGAGACGTCTCTCACACATATTTTAACTTAATACCAGAAACTATAGTGTTTGGCATGTAGGATGCAAACGAAACTAAACGGACGGTGCCGAAGAAGTTGTGAAAAATATTCTGATTTGAACTGGGTATTTTTTTTTAAAAAAATCATAAATTAAAATAAAACATAATGCTTAACAGCGTTAAACATGGGCAATGGAATTGCTTGGTCAATGGCTTGGTCACAATACCTGGCTTGGTCAACTTAAAGTTGGAGATTTAAATGGGGCAATGGAATTGTTGGGATTTAAATGACCAAAATTAAATAGTTGGGGATTTAAATGATCTTTTTCCATTTTAGATATATTTTTTCATTAGTATTTAATGTTATATATAAATAATCTGAGTCGACAACTCCTTGATTTGTTGCTAGTCGTATTACTTTGACTCTTATAAACTTACTAAAAGCCTCTTATAAACTTACCAAAGTTGTCAACATCCAGTGTTGAGATTTTCAGAATTCATATAGCATAAAATATCATAGTAAATTCTAATTATTGATAGTAAGCAGAGTTGAGACCAAAAAAAGAAAAAAAGATAGTCAACTCGTGTTTAGTGAAAAAAAAAAAAAATCCAAACAATAGTTTAACAATTAAAAGGAAAACAAAAAAATCTGCTCTGACTCGTGTTTCTCGGCTCCAACAAAAAGGAGGCCCGTGTGTGGCTCTGGTATAGATCCATCACGTTCACGTTTGGTCACTACCGTCTATATTGTTTGTGGATGGCTGATTGCTGAATTCCATGTTAGGGTTCGCAATCTCAAAGGTTTCATCTCCGATTTGATAATCAGAGTTCCTTCACAACCATGAGGAGAAAAGGAAAGGGATCGCTCTTCCTCCTGCTCACCATCTCACTCTTATGGGTAGGGCCTTTAACCTTGAGGTCCAGAAACCTATCGCGTGGAAAGGAGACTGCTTTCAATTGACTTTTGAGACGGAGGATGACTTGCTAATGGTCCTCGATCGGGCTCCATTTCATTATAAGAAATGGATGTTTGTGCTACAATTGCTGATTCCTTTTGCCTGCTTTCCCACAGCATGGAGCCACAGAATCAAACCTCAGGGTAATTGGGGATGAGCTGATGTTAATGATGGTCCTCGTGGTGAGCAGTGTCCCATGTGCCTACGCATCCCTCCCTTGAGGATGCTAATACTGGTTCAGATGGTATGCCAGTGAGAAACACAAAATCAGCACTTGAACGACTTGGTGGTGTTGAGGATGCTAATACTGGCTCAGATGGCACGCCAGTAAAAACAAGAAAACCACCGCACGAACGACTTAGTGGGGTTGAGGTTCTAGATTTCAATGGTCCTAGGAACAGTTTACTGGCTACGGCGTCTTTGATAGACCATGATGACACTGTTCTAGTAGAGGAAGATTCTTCTGAAGCTACTTGGTTGGACCCTAACATCCATGTGACTGATAGGATGCCTATTACACAGCACCTGGGCCCTAAAGTTAATGCTTCCAAGCCAAGGAGCATTAAAAAGATAGTTGTGCAGCGTCGGCCAACTCCTCTTCACCATGTTCCTAAAGTGTCATGGTGGATGGGGGTTCTCAAGGTCAGGCTTCTACAAGCAACACTAAACCCAAGAATAAACGCGCGAGAGCTCTGGTTTTTTATGATGAACCAGTGCTCATACCCACTGTGAAGAAAGTGAAGACGGTAAAGGCAAATAAAGTCAAATCTGTGGCAACACCTTCATCTCCATTACCTCGTATTGAGGGATCATCAAAAACAGGTTCGAGAACCAAGAAATCTTAAGGAAAAGCTGTGGCTTCCGATTTGAAGTAACTGACAATTAAATGAGCATATTGAATTATAACTATCAAGGAACTGGAAGCCCCGAAACAGTTCCTCGATTTTGGGAGTTGCGTCGAACACACTTCCTTGATTTCTTATTTCTTATAGAGACAAAACAAAAAAAACAAATTTATGCTTTCTTTAAAAGAATAGCTCATCATAATTAGACGTCATTTCTTCTAATGGGATCATTGACTTATGAGTCAAACATGGATCTATTTCTTATTATTTGTCTTGTGTTTATACTGATATGGTTACTGCATATCGTAATGTTGTATGGAATGATTTATCCCAAATTGGTCTACTTTGTGACGAGCCTTGGTTACTCGTCGGTGATTTTAATAAATTGTGAAATGCGAATGGAAAAATGGGAGGTCCTGTCTATGAGGAGCCCACTTTTTGGAACTTCCGAAATATGGTCTCAAACTGCAAAATCCAGGAATTAAATAGTGTGGAAAATTCCTTTTCTTGGACTAGTTGGAGAGAGGGTCATTACGTTCATTGCAAGCTCGATCGTAGCTTTGGGAACGATGATTGGTTTAACTTCTTCCCGAGGTCAAAAATAATATATCTGGATTTATGGGGGTCGGACCACCGTCCAATCATAATCAAGTTTGTTTATGACCCCATGGAACATAGTCGGGGGAAATTCTGTTTTGATAAACGTTGGCTAGACCAGGAGGGTATGGAAGAAGTAGTTCGACAGGGTTGGTTGGGTCCTAATGCAGGCCGGAATATATCTCTAGTGGAACGAATTGCTAATTGTAGGAGAGAGTTTTCCACATGGAAGAAGAATACAAATCAAAACTCATCAACCCGTCTTGCAGCTTTGCATTCTGCTTTAGAGACGGAGGTCAGCAAATGACTCCTAGATCCTCAACTACTCATACAATTAAAGGTTGAGGTCTCCAAAACTTATAGGGATGAAGAACGGTTTTGGAAGAAAAAAACCCGAGAAGCGTGGCTGAAAGAGGGGGATGGAAACACTCTATATTTTCATAATAGTTTTAAGGGTCGCCGTGCCCATAACCGCATTCTTATGCTTTATGATAACTTCAATCGAGAATGCTACTCTGAGGGAGCCAAAGGTGAAGTGGTTATTGACTATTTTTGTCATATGTTCACTTCCACCAACCCGAGTGAGATAGAGGAATTATTTGAGGGTCTTACCTCACGTGTTTCAAATGATATGAATGCCTCACTGATTGAACCAGTTTCACCAGAGGAAATAAAATTGGCAGCCTTTGCGGTAAAGGGCATCAGTGCTCCAGGTGTTGATGGATTCACGGGATTGTTCTACAAAAAAATTTTGGGACATTGTTGGTCCTTCGGTTATTCAGGAAATTTCCAAATTTTTCGAATCTAACATTTGACCGGCAGATTGGAATCATACCAACATATGCCTTTTGCCAAAGGTCACAGCGCCTACGCATATGAAAGATCTACGGCCAATTAGCTTATGCTCTGTGCACTACAAGATTATTTCAAAAATTATATGCAATAGGTTGAAAAGTGTCCTTCCATACCTCATTTCTGACACGCATGGAGCGTTTGTTGTTGGTTGTTTGATTACGGACAACATTTTAATAGCCCATGAGGTTACACATGATCTTCGTACTAATGACTTCGTTAGTAAAGACTACATGGCTATTAAAACAGACATGTCTAAGGCTTATGATCGGGTGGACTGGAAATTCCTGGAAAAAAACTGATGCAAAAGTTTGGCTTACATGCCACTTGGGTTCGCTGGATTATGCGTTGTATAACTTCGGTATCATATTCAGTTCTCCTAAACGGTCACTCACATAGTTTCATTAAGCCAGAAAGAGGCCTACGTCAAGGAGACCCTCTGTCCCCATTCCTATTTGTACTAGGGGCGGAGGCGTTTATTAATGTCCCCAATCACTCTCAACGAGCTGGTCGTCTGACAAGTATCTCGTTAGTGAAGGATGGCCCAACTCTGCATCATTTGTTGTTTGTGGATGATAGGTTGATGTTGTGTAAAGCTTCGGTGGAGGAGTGTGCAGAAATTATGTGATGCTTGCATCTTTATGGTGCGGCATCGGGTCACAAAATTAACCCGGGTAAATCATCAATTATTTTTGGGAAAAATCTTGATGCGGGTCGTAAGATTGCTTTACAACAAACACTAGCGATAGAGAGGGAAGGCGGAGATGGTACCTATTTAGGCCTTCTAGAATGTTTCAGTGGCTCAAAAAGAAAATTGCTGCAATTTATTCATGAAAAGCTTAAGTCAAGGCTGAATGGGTGGTTTGGGAAAGCACTCTCTCAATGTGGTAAAGAGATACTATTAAAGTCCATTGCTTTGGCTTTACCAGTTTATGCAATGTCGTGCTTTAGAATGTCCAAAAGTTTGTGTCAAAAACTGACAAGCGCTATGACTAAATATTGGTGGGGTTGTGATGATAATAAGAGAAAGATCTCGTGGGTCGCTTGGAAAAAATTGTGCATGACAAAGGAGAACGGTGGTTTAGGCTTTTATGATATTGAGTTATTTAACCAAGCATTGTTATGCAAACAGGCTTGGTGTATAATGACAACCCGGATTCCCTCTTGTCGATTGTTGAAAAGTCGCTATTTTCCCAACAGCAATTTTGGAGTCTTGTACTGGTATTTCTCCATATTATGCTTAACGCAGCATGATGTTTGGTCGCCAACTGTTACTAAAAGGATTAGTACGCTCTATTGGTGATGGTTCTGACACTTTGGCCTTCTCTCTGAATTGGATCTTTTGAAACATCACAGCGCTTTCCCATGCCAAGACATCGAATGAACTGCGGGTATCGGACTCACTGGTTCTGGGTACTGACACATGGAATAAAAACTTACTACGGGAACTATTCTATGATGAGGACACAAACTTGATACTCAAGATAAAGGCTTCACGGCAACTCAGAGATGGCTACTATTGGGGTTATACTCCTATGGGCGCGTACTCAGTTAAGAGTGGATATAAATTACTACTAAGTACTAATCCAGAGTTCATGGACACACTACCTCCCTTGGAGAAGGCTTTGTGGAACAAGGTTTAGAAAGTTAAGGCTGCCCCGAAAATAAAGCATTTCTTGTGGAAATGCCTTTTCGGGGATCTGGCGGCCAAAGACAGACTGACCTCTAGGGGATTGAACAATGAGCCTACATGCCCGGCCTGCGGTGGTGCAAATGAAACTATCTCACATATGTTGTTCCATTGCCCAATTGCTTGAGGCATGGGAGCTCTCTGGTTTACAGATTCCTCCCCAGGGTTTCTCCATTAATTCAGTCTTCCTGAATCTACATTTCTTGATTAATTAAGCTCATACACCAGGTCAGGATCTTTCGTTTCCATGGCTGCTTTGGCAGATATGCAAATCAAGAAATGCCTTGGTCTTTGAACAAAACTTGCATAAAGCAGAATTTATTATACAGCACGCAAAGGATGAGCTGCACGAATTGTCAATAGCTAACCTTCAGGTTCAAGCTAATGAATTCCTGTTGAAGCTCAACGTTGGACAACACCACTTACACATCAGTTAAAGTGTAATGTTGCTAGTTCTTGGATTCACTCCGCACGTCTTTCTGGGGCTGCATGGATTGTTAGGAATCACGATGGGGAATCCCTCCTTCATGGACGTAATGCATTTGCTAATGTGCAGAATAGACTGCAGGCCGACCTCGAAGGATTGCTATGGGCAGCAACGTGTCTAGCTGATTTACATCTTCAAAATGTTGCTTTTGAAATCTCAAACGCGCAACTAATGGATGCTTTGACTCACCCTTCACAGTTTCCCTCCGTTCGAATCTTGATTGACAAAACTCAATGTGCCTTGCGATCGATCCCGGGATCATCTTGTAACATGGTGGCTGCAGCGGCAAATCAAGTTTCGACGAGCATTGCTAACAATGTAACCAATGAGCATCGGTATCAATCGTACATCGCTCGCAATGCACCTGCTTGGTTAGGTCATCGTTTAGCTACAGAATGTTTGAGTTAATCTTCTCTTTTTCCTGTTGTTACCTTCCTACTGGTTTGGTGACTTTGTATTCCGTTTAGGCTTTTAGCCTCAACCTTTAATATGAATAAAAT
>OVAP01005405.1:0-13065 GCA_900406295.1 Aurinia saxatilis | reverse complement strand
GATACATTGTAGTGTAAGGTCTTAATTAGGCTAAAAACCTACTTATTACTGCGTAAAAATCCTACCAATCTATCAAGCCATGAAAACCCTATTGAAAACTTCTATTCCCAACAAAAGATCTACTCAAATATAATAGCAAAAACCATAGCAAAGGCAATAGAAATTGACATCATAAATAAATAGAAAAAGGTTTAGAAAACTCCTCCAAATCAGTAGACAAAGAGGATGAAATCTTCTCCCTTACACCAACAAGACGAAATTACAAAAGAATTTGAGAAGGAATTGAAAGAAAGTGCTCTCTCTATAGAGTTTTGTGTAAAGAGGGGCACACCCTTCTCTGAGATGAAAAGTCTCTTTATATAGAGAGTGAGGACCGACCAAGGGCTTCAGCAACGAGATAAGAGAATAGCTGAAGAGATTCACAATATTTGATTTTATCCTCTTCAATCGATCGAATAAAGAGATAATATTCGATCAATTCTCTTCTAGAATGGTCTTCTAATAGCTCTTAATCGTCTCACACGGCTTCTTGTTGTTCTCAAATATCCCCTGAGTATCTGAAGTGATTAGGAGAAGTTTCAAAAAGCTTTTTGTGATTATCTGCAACTCAATCGATCGATCAACATAAGGGCGTTCGATTGATTGGGCTTTGGGCTTCAGACTTACATCTCTTCAGTGAATTGAGCATAACTTCATGCTCGTTAAGCCTTAAAGAAAACTCATGTGGCTTGATTTTTTCCAAATTTCACACCAATCCAAAATATATAGCATTTTCGTCTGGGCCTGAACATTTGCTGCCTTAAGGGAAAAAAACTCATTTTGTACCTTAAAAGTCTTATTTTCCCAAAAACACTTTGAAATAATAAAATAGTGAAAAGCATCACTTTAATCTTGAAATCATTCGGTTTCTTCGTAAAAAGCATATAAAAATATAGGGTTAAAACCGGTAAAATATCACATGTATCAATCAACTCGAGGCACAACATCTTTGTCCACTCCATTTCCATTTGGACGTTCCTCTCCTTGCCTTCCTTGGCCTTCTCCTCTTCCTCTGGCTCCTCCTCTTATGAGACGAGGGTCGCCATTTTTTATCAAATTGATCTTCTTGATTTTCCACCATTAGTCTCCAACGAGCTAGCTTTCGGTTAGTTCTCTCTATCCTTCTGATTTCAGTTTTAAGTAGAAAGAGATCGTCATCGCCTTGACTCCTTCTCTGCATGCACTTGGAAAAAGGAGAGAGAAAATGAAAATGAAACTTAAATGTGAAATGCAAAATGATTAAAATGAGAAATGAAAAATGAAAAATGAAAGACGAAAAATAATAATAAAAAATGAAAAATGAAATGTTTCGTCTGGAGCTAGCTTGTTATGCTAAAGGTCAATTGTTGCTCCCCGGCAAACACGCCCGAAAATTTGATGGGAATTTAGTGTTCACCCAAAATATATCTTGTAAGAACACATGTCTCTCAATTAACGTCAAATCCACAGGGAGCAGAGTGTACGCAGTAGCACGTCCAAGTTCACTCGAGCTAAGCAGCAAATAAGAAATTTTTTGTTTTTGATCGATCGACAGTACGAACTGATCGATTGATTGATGCGCCTTTCGGCATAACACAGGAAGTGTATTTGATCGATTGATGCCTGCAAATACTAAACCATAATAAAACGTGAGTGTAAAGAATTAAATAAAAGCATTAGAAAGTCAGAAAATGCATTATGGACTCATGGTTCGAATTATTCAGGGTAGTGACTATGTAAATATTATAGCAATATGTAAATATTATAGCAAGGCTATATATATTTGAAATCACTAAATTTTTATTATCCTTTTAGCCAGGCTTGACTGGTCTAGTTCAGTTAACATCCTAGTTAACTCTTTCTGTATCGAAAGGTGAAGCTTTGGCCTGATCAATCAACCAACCTAGTCATTAAGTATAAGAAATCAAACTTCTACTTTAACTACTAATAGTAAAGCTTTCATTATCAAGTTCCGGATCTCTTATTCTAAGTGGTGTATTAGTAGCAGCTTTATCTTATGATATAGATTAGATAAGATATGAAAGTAAGCCTTAACTACTCATTACACAATCCTATTGCCTATCTACCTAACCATGAATTCCCCTAGCAAAACCTTATTCCTAACTATGAAACTAATCAAGCATGCTTATGATAAACATAATGACAATAGAAATTGCAATCATATAAATCAATAAAATGGTTCAGAAAGGCTTCTCTGAATTTTGAGAGACAGAGATTACAAACTTCTCCCTTGACAACAATACCAATGTAGAATAAAAGAAGAGAAAACAATGAAAGAGAACTGAAAACTATTTAGCATGGATGCAAATGAGCTTGTGAATTTCATGTTGTTCTCTGCCTCTGAGGCTTCTGAATATATAGTGCAGAGAGTCGTCCAGGAAGTTGAGATGAATCAGGAGGAAGATTTGGATAAGGATCCAAAAGTTTGCAATTATCACTTCTCACTCAATCGAATAACATTAGTTTATTCGATCGAATATATCTTGAAACGCGTATGGAGTATCTCTTAAATCTCTTGTGATTATTTGCAACAAATTCTGATATCTCTTCAAAGGCAACGATCCTTATCTGATATTGTTCTCAAAAACCTCCTGTGAATATTGGGCCTTATCGATCGAATGGGCCGGCTGCGCTCGATTGAATGGGCCTTCATATCCAATGGGCTTATTGACATCTCTTTAAGGATCTGGGCTTAACTTCTTACTTCTGAGGGTAAATGACTTGATACCAAGCCCATGTGACAGATGACTCACGTGGCTTGCTTGTCCTAATTCCCCACTTCAATCCAAATAAATCATCTTCTTCATCCGGGCCTGGACTTCTGATTTTGAATTGCTGAATTTGGTAGAAAATGCTCATTTATGACCTAAAAAACCTTATTTCATACACAAAAAAAAAATTAAGAACAGAGAAATGTGAAATTCAATAGTCGAAGTCTCAAATCAAGTGGTTTTTTTAAGAAAACCACCGAAAATATATATTAAAAAGCGGTAAAATATAACCCCTATCAATGAGCAAATGAATAAGGAAATGAGCAAGGAGTGAAGAGGGAGTTGAGATCGGGTGATCACCCGATCTGTGGAGCAAGAAGAAAATATCAAAATCTCGAACTTTCTGACAATTCTCCATATTAGACCCCAGCCAGATATGAAGTGTCCGATCTGGAGTCCCTTCCCTAGTGTTTATGTTGACTTTAGTTGACTTCTGTTGACTTTTGTTGACTTATCCACATTTGACTATAAATACTCTCTTTATGTCATTTTTTTAAAGATAAGCTTATCGTTATCAAAAACCCTAAACTCTCTTGTAATACTTTTATATCTTGTTCTTAATATTTCAATGGTTTCTTACAAACTATTAATCTCTTCTTTTAATCATGTTTAGTCTTTTAATTTCTTTTGTTTCTTTGATGATGAGTGAGTAGTCTCGCTATTGATTGATGGGTTTGATAGATTGATGGGTAATTAGTGGTTGATCTTGTGTGTTTGGGTTGGTATTTTTGTTTCCTTAAGAAACTTGTGTGCTTAATGCTATTTCTACCTTGATCACTTAGAAATTGATTCACACATACCAAATGTTTGATAAAATGCTTGAAAGAACAGTTTGTTTTGCTTTGTTACCTTAGTCATTGGGAAATGAGTTAAGGTACTTCCTGGTTGATTGGGCTTGTGTTTTATTTCTTGGATTTCATTAATTTTACATTTGGGAAATTAGCCAAGTTAATGACTTTCAAAAATATTAACACCAAAGAGATTTGGGTTGTATTTATTTATTGTAAAACGAACTTCAACAAGGTCATTACTAGTTACCCTTGATCATATTGCCAACAGCTATTGGTCAATACTTATCTTTATTGATTTCTGACACCGTTTTTAGCCTTCTTTATTATTATTGTCTTGTTTATTGCTTGTTTTGCTTATTGCTTGATCACTTAGCTATTTTCTTAATAGTTGACTTAGTTAATTGCATGTTTAAGATTTAAAAACCAAAAACCTTTTTATTGCTTTAGTTAATTAGAATTTAATGTGCTTAATGCAGTCATTCTCCCTTTGTGGATTCGATCTTTAAACTATACTATAACTACTCTAGTGAGTTGTAGTTAGCGAAAGGTTTTGATAGCTAAAACGAAAATTTATAGCTAATCAGATGACTTCTTCTGTCATGGTTCTCTGCCTTTTATTTTGTTGGGAAGTCGGCATAAGAAACTAATAGGAATGAATCAGAGGATAAGTATCAAAATATTTGATTTTATCCTTATCAACCGATCGATTAGTTATTGATTTGATCAATTATTCTCCAAACAAATATTTTGAATAACAACTGAATATTTTTAGAAGAGTCTCGAAACTTTTAGTGTCAATCCTCACCATCGATTGAGGACATGGCGTTCGATTGATTGAGCCTTTAAACATCCAAAACATTTATCTTCAAGAAAGATGTCTCTTCAATTATTGAACATTTTCTCCTAGGTTATTAGGCCGAATGATTTTATTCTAATTGCACATGACAGCACATGGCAGTAAAAGGATTTATTGTCCTCAAATCACAGTTTCATCAAAAATGCATAACATCTTCACGAACTTCTTACGTTGGATTGCTGCAATTGGAGAAAGGTCTCTATTTATGTACCTAAATATCTTGGTTTTCTAAAAACAAACACTTCAAAAACATAAATAAGTGAAAAAACCAATTTCATACTTGATTTCTTTAGTTTCGTTAGTAAAAACAATAAAAATATGTACTCCCTCCGTTTCATAATAAGTGTTGTTTTAGAGTTAAATTTTTGTTTCATTTTAAGTGTTGCTTTACTTTTTCAATGCAGATTTATTACCAAATTTCCAGCTTTATCCCTATTTTTCAAGTTTATTAATTACAAAAACCAAAGAATAAAACGTATTAAATTGGGATAAAATGGAAAATTTAATAGTTTTCTTAATTTGTGTGAAATATGTCAAAACGACACTCTTTAAGAAACAGAGGGAGTAGTAAAAAGCGGTAAATAATGACCTTATTAAATCCCCCAGACTTAGCTTTGTTCGACCTCAAACAAACAAGATGTTAAATAATGTAAAATAGGTTTGAAAGTTTAGGAAATCGTTTACTTGTGACCATAGCTTTAAGGCTGCAACTTCATGATTTCATTGAAACAAGCTCGCCCAAAGATTCTCGCTTCTTAATCCCACCACAACTCTCGCAACTGGTCCAACTAAAACCTAATTCTGCAAAAATCTCAACTTCACCAAAATTTGACGCCCTACATTCATTAGCTTGCTGGCATGTGCTTTCTTATAAGAGAATGTTAGTTAAGGTAAACTATGCTAGGTTTGTAATGTAGGGAGGCTAATTTCAGTGGTGGAGCTCAAAAGTCTTTAAGGGTTACCAGATTCTTCAAGAAGATGCAAAATATTATGCAAAAAAACCGCAAGAGAGAATGGAGCACTTGATGGCACAACTTCCAATCAATTTCCTCTTGGCTTCACTTTGCTCCTCCCTGAGACTTAGATACTTTTAAGGATCTAAAGTCTTCAAAATTACCTAGAACTCCTATAAACGTCTTCCACTTTTCCAACGATGTTCCTTGGGTCATTTTTAATACAAAACTATAGATCATAAAGCATGAATTATTTTCCCTTTTCTTTCACGTTTTATTTTTTTATTAAAAAAAATCTAAACTTTCACCATTTAACAAGGCACCAGTTTACCTCAGCTTTTGATGAAATTCCCCGGGGAAAATCAGAATTTGAGCCATTCTCTTTGAAATCATCATCTATCTTTTAGTTCTGATTTGCACGTGCTTCAGTCTTCACAAGTGATTGGAAGACTTTTAAGACTATGTCGGTCTCCTTCTCACCAATGTTTTTACACATATCTGCATATAAAAATGAAAGAAAAATAAACAGCATGGGGGGTTGAGAAAATGTTAGATTTGTGGGTGTGGTACCAACTAAAAATATGTTGGCCATTCATGATCGACAAGATAGTGGTAAATTGGATAAGAAGTCCTGCAAATAAATTTGTTTCCCTAGTGTAATAACTATAATAAGAAAGATTTAAGGTCATGTTAGGTCCAATTTAAGTAGAGCAAAAAATCAATTTCATCAAAATAAATGCAAGCGTATATCAGTTGGGGAAGCTTGAACATAGGGTTTCTGAATTGATCGTCCTAGAGCTGTAAAAATTGTCACTATACCACAAAATCAAGCGTATAATTAAGGAATGGTCTTTATTTCAAACTGGTTTTGACTCAATAAAACAGTTTTGACACGTAAAAACGTTTGAAAAAGTGAAAAGCTATATTTGTGTTGTAGCTTTCAAAACCTCTTGCTAACTACAACTCACTTGAGTAGTTATAGTATAGTTTAAGGATCGATCCACAAAGGGAAAATGACTAACACATTAAGCACAATACATTCTAATTAAGCTAAAGCAATCAAAAGGTTTTTTGGTTTTTCGTTTTCAATTCTAAAACATGCAATTAACTAGGTGATCAAGCAATAGGCAAAAACAAGCAATAAACAAGACAAAACAATTAAAAGAGCTAAAACAGTTTGAGAATTCAATAAAGATAAACATTGACCTATGGGTGTTGGCAACTTGATAAAGGATAACTAGTAATGACCTTGTGAAGGTTAGCTTTATAACCAATAAACACTAATCATAGGCAAATGACCACTAATCTATAGATTAACCCAAATCTCTTTGGTGTTCATCCCTTTGAAAGTCATTAACTTGGCTAATGTCCCAATTGTCAAATTAATGAAATCCAAGCCATAAACACAATCTCAATCCACTACTAAGTACATTAACTCATTTCTCAATGGATAAGGATACAAAGCAACACAATTTGTTCTTTCAACCATTTTTTTTTTGTTTTTTTTTTTTTTGTGAACTAAATATTATTAAAGGATCTAAAAAGATCTAAGCTGCTTTGGTAAGATAATCAGCGATACAATTTTTCAGTTCTACTAAATGAACTAGAGAATATAAGTGAAAAATCTGCTATGAGGTCATTAAGATCCCGGAGAAAATTCTTCGACTCGTTGACAGCCTCATCGGTGGCAAAGAGAATGACAAGAGATAGGGAATTCAAAAACACATTATGACTGGATCCCGGAACTTGTAGCTGCCAAAAGGGCAGTTTTAATGCTGGTGCTACTAGAATTGAGTGCACAAAGCTGAGTGAAGCAGAGCCATGAAACAAGGAATGCTTACGTGAATCCGTAAAATCCATCCCAGGCCGCAATCCAAAGTTGAAACGAGCCAGGCAGAAACCACGTGACCGTTGGTGGCTTCTTGCGTAGGAGGGATAGTTGTCGGTCTTGTGGAAGGGAGATGAGGCAAGGCATGGGGAGGTGAGCATGCCGCCATTGTCAAGCATCCACCACAACTTTGTTGACCACTTCTTGCGCCAAAGGCAGGCAGACTTTTGCGTTTTTTGATTGACGAACATCTATAAAGGAGTAAACAAAGAATCTGCAAGTCAAAGCTAAATCAGGGTCCACAAGAGAAACTAAACCAAAGTCATCAAACACTTAGTAGGTGTGATGAGAAATTCTTATCATCAATTTCTAAGTGATCAAGGAAAAAATAGCACTAAACACAAAAGTTGTTTAAGAAAATGAAACTACTAACCATAATCCACAAAATCATCTATTAATTAAACATTAATCTACCCAACCCATCAATCAATAAATTGACTACTCACTCATAATCAAGGAAACAAAAGCAATCAAATACTCTAGAGTAAGCATAATTAAAAATGAGATTAAGAGTTTGATTAAGCCAAGATCAAATCTTAAAATCCCATAAACATTAAGAGAAATCAGAAGTATTACAAAGTGTTTTGTGTTCTTGAGAAAATAGGCTTGTCAAATAAAATGACTAACAATGTATTTATATTAGGGAAACAAATGGTGAAATTTAGGTTTTGGTTTGGTATTAAACCGAATTGGTTTGGACATTAGACCGGGGCAGCTGATTTTCCTCCCCTCAAGCTTCCTCATGAACCTATGTTGGTCACTCGTGAAACTATCTTCAGTGCAAACCTCATAACTTCCTCATATGATCTTCAAATCCAGTGATTCCAAGTCCCATGGAAAGCTAACTCATTCTTCTATGTCTGCACAAAACTTAAGACCCATTGAAGAACTTTAGACCTACCATTTGCACTCAAACCTGAGGCCCTTTGGTTTTATCCTCTTAACCAAGAGTTGATAAAAAAATCTAAACTCTCCAAAACTTCATTAGACTCTTATAAAGTCTTTATAGAACACTCCTAGACTCCTTGAGAAGCTCCATTAAATTTTATCCATTTTGGTACCTAATGCATATGATTTTGATGCAAAATGCAAATTTTCTAAAACAAATGCAAATTTAATTGAAGTTTGTAAGAATGGGAATGAATTATTAAAATGCAGGGTATTTATGCATCAAATCTATTATATAAAAGACAAGGGTCACTCTCCAGTTTAATGACATGTGGAAACTCTAATTGATCGACACATGTCCCTTTAAATCAAATAATAAACTCGAAATATGTATATATTGTATAATCTTTCGGTATCTAATCATCAAATCCCAAATTCTCGATTCACAAATCTCAATCAGGAGATTCATATTCATGAAAATATTTCGCTACTTGATTGTCCATACTCCTTCCCCCCGATTCTTCGTCACGGAAACGGCCTCGTCAGAGTTCAGTGGATGACGAGAAGGAAAGAAATCCGAAACGAGCTTCCGTCGACAAGATTGCGAAAGACGCTACCAAGAAGAAGGAACAACAACCAAGCGGAGGAAGAAATGGATGGAAATGGGATAGAGATGATGAAGATGTTGAGGTTTGTACTGGATTTGACTCCAAAAAATGGAAGCCTCTTGCCGGTGCTGATGTTAGTGGGATTAGATCTATAACTAAGACACAGCCTGGAAAGTACATGATTCGCCGTGGTGGTTTCAATCTTTCTTTGCCGGCTGAAAGCACCGCTAGATTTCTCAAGGTTAGGCCTACCCTTTTAGAGATTCAGTATCCAGATGCGACGATTTTGGTTTTCGCTGCTAAGGCACATCAAGAAGAAATTGGAGATGGAGGTTATCTCAGTATTTCGTTTGCGAGTCAACTTCTTCAGAATGTTGAGGAGCTTATTTGGATAGGTTGCATTCCATTGATATTATCAGTGGTTATAACAAAACAATCATCAAGGTTGATGATTATCAATGGTACTTTACATATTTGTTTCTCTTCTTTTTTTGTATTTGATGAGTGATTTGGTTACTGTGTAACATGTTCATATTCTCGACCAACTCGTTCAGGCGAGACCATGGATGTGCGTAACAAGGACGAGGGCTGTTGGGCAAGAGGAGATCATATAAACAACATACAAAATCAAGGATGCATCACAACACATGTCAATTTTTAAAACACTACCTACAAATTATATATCATTAACAATGCTGAGCTTAAAAGTTGTTGTGACTGCATGTTCCTAGATTTTTTGTATAAATTTGAGGTAAATGAATGTGTCTTCTCATTTTTCTTATCAAACCTTGATGGTGTTGTGAAGAATTAGCACTCAAGCATACATGGTGGGGTACTCAATCGGAGAGATATGAGGCATAATATGTAAGTTCGTGATGAACAAGGGTCACTTACTAGGGTCAAATCATGACCAGGGTCATTGAGCTGGTCAAGAAATACAACCAAACCAACGCCTCCAAGGTGATTGAACTCTCTTTCGTTTCTTGTCTATATCGCTTCTTTAGTGATTATGTTGTGTTAACACTGTTTATTTGTTTACAAGTCACTGAAAAGGCTGATTTCCAGAAGGATTTGTCTCTAGACAGCTTAGATAAGGTGGAGCTACTCATGGCTATTGAAGAATAGTTTTCTCTAGAGATCTCTGGAGATAAAGCAAATAAGCTGATCTGATGTGTTGATGTTACTAGTAAGGTGGTGCTCTTAAATGGAAAAATTATAATAATGAAAAAATCAAAGAATATTGAGATCCACCTATATTTGAGGTCCAAATTTTAGTCGAATGCCCAAACGAGTTTGCGCAATATATAGATGGAAATAGAAACTACACATCTCATTCTAATAGTTTACAAAAGCCAAAAGGAGTCTGCTTTGTGTTTGCCAACACAGTGACTCACTAGCATTGAATATGCCACGATAACGAGTCCACGACGCAAACTCTTACCCAAATAACGACTCATTTTGTCAGCTTTGATTCTGTCTCATAAACAGACTATGTGAGCATAAAAGGATAGCACTAGTATTATAAAAAATGTACTATTCCAAAAAATCTCATTTTCGGTGTACCATTCTTTGTATTCGTGAACAAAAATGTACCATTTTCACCAATTTCCCCTTTATTTTTTTTAACTTTTTTTATTCATCTTAATATAAATAAATCAATCAAGGTTCATTTACTTTATCTTTACGGTCTTGTTTATTTTGTGGAAGTTATATATCATATGCTACTAGAATTGAGTACACAAAACTGAGTGAAGCAGAGCCATGAAACAGGGAATGCTTACGTGAATCCGTAAAACTCCATCTCAGGCCGCAATCCAAAGTTGAAACGAGCCAGGCAGAAACCACGTGACCGTTGCTGGCTTCTTGCGTAGGAGGGATAGTTGTCGGTCTTGTGGAAGGGAGATGAGGCAAGGCATGAGGAGTTGAGCATGCCACCATTGTCAAGCATCCACCACAACTTTGTTGACCACTTCTTGCGCCAAAGGCAGGCAGACTTTTGCGTTTTTCGATTGATGAACATCTATAAAGGAGTAAACAAAGCATCTGCAAGTCAAAGCTAAATCAGGGTCCACAAGAGAAACTAGACCAAAGTCATCAAAGACTTAGTAGGTGTGATGAGAAATTCCTATCATCAATTTATAAGTGATCAAGGAAAAAATAGCACTAACCACAAAAGTTGTTTAAAAAAATGAAACTACTAACCATAATCCACAAGATCATCTATTAATTAAGCATTAATCTACCCAACCTATCAATCAATAAATTGACTACTCACTCGTAATCAAATAAACAAAAGCAATTAAATACTCTAGAGTAAGCATATATATATGTATCTATATATTTTATTTTTTATATCACAACATGTTATGTTATAAAAGGTACTAGTAACAGGTTGTGATATAAAAAATAAAATAATATATAGATACATATTGTTTCTCTTACCTTTTCTTTTCTGTGTTGGCTCACAACACATCTCTAACAGCAACTTGAAACAAAACGAACCTCACTTTAATTGGAAATCACAATATTCCTGAAATAGTAAACTTTCAACTTCTCATCCGACGTTTGTGTTCATACGGAATTAAAAGATGAGCCAAATATCTCAAGATCACCTCTCTTGTTTTTTCCCTTCGTTAAACGTAAATTCTTCAGATTCGATTGTTCTTCCTTGTCATCTGCATTTGTGTATTTGTAATTAGATCAATTTTGTAGAAAATGGGAAGCGAATCATTACGCAAATTGTCTCTTAAGAAGAGACTCAAATCAACGCTTTGTATCAGCGGCTGCTTCCGATCATCTAATCACCTCCACGAGCTCCCTGACAGGCCGTCATCTCCGGTTACTCCAGCGGCGGATAGCCCAAATGTCAGAATCAAAACCAAATCTCCAAAATTAACTCGGACGTTGTCCAAATCGCAGGAAAAATGTCGAGATCTAATCCATAGAATAGGCGGCGGAGTTAATCCCGGCCAGGGGAAGCACATCCGCCGCCATACGACAGACTTTCATTACGATCCTTCAAGCTATGCGCTTAATTTTGACAGAGGAGATGGGGACGATCGCTTTCCACTCCGAAATTTCTCCGCCAGGCTTCCTCGTTCCCCACCTTCTTCAGATTCCTCCTTTGCGGTTCACAACCTTTTCCGATGATGCTTCCATATCTCGGTCGCAAAGTATTTTAGTATCTGTATATATTTTACTTTAAAAGTTTTTCGCTCTCTACAATACACAAATTTTGTTGTTGGACCGTTTTTTTTTTTGGTATTTTTCACGCGCATGACAGTACCACCATCTTATTTTACTTGCGAGTGAACTGATTTTTTAATCTTATTTACTTATCTTTCTGTCATTTTCTCGAGATATTAATTGAGAAATCACCTTTTGTGACATGATTGTTTTAAATGATGACATGACAGTGAGATATCCACTTTTTTATATTTATTAACTATACACATTTACCATTTTTTTAATTATATATATTTATCTTTTTATTTTAATACAATTATATCTTTTAATTACAAATGATAAATTTTTTAAGATTTAGTATATTATAATTTTGGATTTAGTAAAATTATAAAATTTATGATTTACTTAAGATTGAGGATTTAGGATTAAATTCTTATAAAATTAGGGTTTAGTTTTTAAAAACTATTATAATTTAATTGTTATGAGGGTTTAGATTTTAGAGGGTTAGAGTTTACTAGGAGTGAAAATATTTTTTGAATATAGGATTTTAGGTTACTAGATATCAAACTCTAAAATCCTATAAATAGTTAATATTTAAATAGGGATATTTTTAATTTTTTATATGCGAGTATGATTAAAAGGAATGAATGCGGGTATATGTGATTAAGGGTATGAAAAAGGAGAGAATGACAAATATACCCAACTTTACATACCCTAAACACACCCCTTTTTTTAATCACATATATCCACCCCTTTTTATTTTAATACCATTATACCCTTCATTTACCAAAGTTATTTTTTATTATAAATGATATATTTGTTAGGGTTTAGGATTTTAGGATTTAGGGTTTTTTAAAATTATAGAGTTTATGATTTACTTAGGAGTTAGGGTTAAACTCTTATAAATTTAAGGTTTAATTTTTAATAACTATTAGGGTTTAATTGTTAGGATTTAAAATTTATATTTTAGGAGGTTAGGGTTTATTAGGGGTGGAAAGACTTTTTAGGATTTAGGGTTTAAACCCTAAACCCTAAAATTCTAGAGAGAATGGCAAATATAGCCAACTTCCCATACCCATAACCAC
>OVAP01005404.1:0-11775 GCA_900406295.1 Aurinia saxatilis | reverse complement strand
TGTGTTTCAATGCTTTGCAGGGTAGGTTGGTGAGAGGCATGTCATTTGTTCATGAGACGAGTCCTTATAAGACTCTGGAAGAACTTTGGGATGGTGAGATATGAGACTCATCAATGGATGTGCCAACACATGGATTTGTCATAGATCAATAATGTTGAGGTACAATGTTGACTCAAAGCCTTTCGAATGGTCCTACGTTTTAAATATTTTCCTCAGAAAAGACACAAAACAGTGTCCCAATCATAATCTATGGTGAAATCATCAGTTTTACCACGAATCTACCAAGTTTAGATGCAAATCGTTGTGGTATCTTGCATATAACCAAAGTTGGTAACACTAGCATTTTGTGAACCAGTTGTAAAAAAATAAACGAAAGCAAAGACGAACAAAAGAAAAAATCAATGGCATAGTTAGAGTCTTAGAGACGTGCCGTTTCAGTTCAAGTGACTAAACTTCTTGAGAAATGACAACGAAGAAGAGGTAGTACCATCATAAACTCTCTATCGAGTGGTTCTCTTTCGTTTTCAAAATCTATATGCAAAATATATAGTATTCCGAATATATTTTTAAGAACCGTAGATGCAAACTATTGTAATATGGTATGTACGAATAATTAAAGATAGTTTTTAGCCAAGATAAAAATAAAATAAAAGATGGTAACACTTGCATATCTTTGAAACTCTTTTCGCAAAAAATGAAACAAACAAGGCAGAATTTGAGACTTTAGTTACACAAATTATATTTCATGACACTATAATTTCAAAATTGCATCCTATGACATCTCATTTGAAAAGACAAATTTAACCTTCGAGCAGATTGTGTCACGTGGGTTTGGAGGCGGAGTTTGAGTTGGTTTGCCATGATGGTGATATATACAAGGAGGAGAGAGATGGTAAAAAGTACATGCATTTAATATATGTAAGAGTCATTTAATATATGTAAGAGTCATGGTGGTTGTTTCTTTATTATCTGTAATGTTTGTAATGATGTTAAAAAGTACATGCATTTAATGTGACATGAACATGAAGTGTACAAATAAGCGTGCCTAATACACAGTAGTATTCTTAGTACTGTGCATGCATTTAATGTGACGTGGCCTTGAAGTAGAAAGAAACTTCCAAATGCAGAAAGAGACATAGATATTGGTGATATGAAACCCAAAAATATTATTTTTTATTGTAAGATTTTAGTTTGCAACGAAAGTTGTGTTTTAGTGAAGGAGTTAAAAGTTGGGAGTTAGAGAGAGAGAAAGTTTTGCAGAAGAGTTTCAGTTTACACCAATATACAAAGCAAAGAGAGGAGGTACTTGGAGAAGAACACAAAAAGTGAAGGAAAGTGAAGGAAAATTGGAGTTGAAAGCTGATATAGTAATTAGATTGTTCTATTAATATCATTTATTGTTCATCATATTTAATGGTAAAGGATATTACATTCATCGCAGGTGGTTATGGAGAGCACTGTTTTCATTGTGGCAGGGATTTGGATTTGTTCGGATCTTGGAGTTTGGGAATTCCAAATCGACAAAGAGAAGATGGGAAGGTGTTTAACAGTTAGTCATGAGAGTACGTAAATGGACATCTGTGCTAGAGTTTACGAAGAGTTTAAAGTCTTTGTAGGTACAATGGACGTGAAATTGACATACTGGTATGGAGAAAATATATCAGTTGTATTAGGTTTAAGGAGCCCACTAGTTTGTATTGATGGAGATGTGAGTTTGAAAAACTTCCTAAAGTTTCACATGAAGCAGGAAATGGGAATTTATTTGTGAGTTTCACAAAAGTTTTGGTTTCAAATTTATCAAACAACGAGGACGGAGGGGTGGGTGTGGGTGAATTAGGAGGTTGCAAACGATGTTGTGCGGAAGGGGGAGGGGTGAACACGACTTTAAATGCTCGTTAGAAGATGACATGCTTTTGGAGCATGTTGTAGCTGTTGAACGTATGTTAGAGAAAGGGAAAGGGAAAGTTGGAGAAGTGAGAGAGTTAAGTTGTCATGTGGAGGATAGTGGAGATAGTAGTAGTAGGAACATTGATGAATATTATGAGGAGGAGCAGGATGAGGAGTATGACTACTGGCATGACTATTGCTTGGAAGAGCACGAGGGAAATACGGAAAGAAGTGTCCAACGGATTGATGTGTCGAGAGGAGGGGAGTCGAGCAATCAAGCATGGGCAGGGAATACCTCTGCATATTATGGAGGGACGTAAAGTCATCCATCCTTTGTACACTATGTTCGTTCCACTGATGACGGAATTGTGCAGGCGTCTGTAAACACAACAAATGTACGTCTAGTTTCGGTTATTCCTGGACGAGCAAAGACTACTATAAACACTGAGGAAGATCTAACACGATGCTTAAATGTGTACACTAATTTAGATGAGGCGGAGAATGTAATGACGAGAGACGCGGTGCCTGTTTTCGATGAGACAGCTGACTTGAGTGATAAGTTTTGTATGGGGGATATAACTGCGGCAGAGGACGCATTGTACGTGGGTAGGAAATTTAAAAACAAGAAGGCCTTGCATATAACTTTGGATATTTATGCACTCAAGCGTATCTTCAGGTTTAGATGTCCACATTCACATCCTAAGAGATTGCTGGCAAAGTGCAAGGACAAAAATTGCGATTGGCACGTGAATTCTAGAGTTGTCCCGAATACAGACATATTTGAAATAAGAAATGTTAATCTGAAACACACTTGTGATGTTAACACAAGAGGGGGCTATGGGAAACATGCAACCTCAACCGTAATTGCAGAGATGATAAAGTCCAAATACGAGAGACAAAGTAGTGATCCTAGGGCGATTGATTTGCCTCATGTATCTTGACGACTTTGGCGTGGATATCTCATATGGTAAGGCATGGCGAGCTCGTGAAGCAGCTGTTGAACAATTGAGGGGTAGCGATGAAGGTAGTTACTTCCTTCTACCCACATATTTGTATTTGTTACGAGAGGCGAATCCTGGAACGATTTACCACATTCATTCAACTCCAGAGGAAGACGGATATACAATTTTTAAGTACATGTTTATCGCCATGCGTGCTTCAATAAAATGGTTGAAATACGTGAGGAAAGTTCTTGTTGTTGATGGAACTCAATTAACAGGTAGGTATAGAGAGGTGCTCCTTATAGCATGTGTCCAAGATGGAAATTTCCAGATATTCCCAATAGCATTTGGTGTTGTAGATGGAGAGAGAGATGCTTTATGAGAATGGTTCTTCAACAAATTAGCCGCAATTGTTGAAGATGGTACATATTTAATGATAATATCTGATAGGCATTCATCAATATACAAATGAATCTTAAAAGTGTATTCGTTGGCTACACATGGAGCTTCCCTTTTTCACCTAGAGCGTAACGTGACATCAAGGTTTAGTAAAAGCGGGCTGTCTGATTTGATTTTTAACGCAGGTGCAGTTTTTCGGGTAAAACATTTCAAGGAGCATTTCGCGGAAATAAAAAAAAGGAGCCCAAATTGTGCAAAGTACTTGGAAGAAATTGGGTTTGAACATTGGACTCGTGCGTATTGCAACGGTGAGAGGTACAATCTGATGAGTACAAATATAGGAGAATCAATGAATGCAGTCATAGCTATAGCGAAAGTGATGCCCGTCGTATCGATGGTGGAATTTATAAAGGGATGTTAATGAGGTGGTTTGCTGCAAGACGAGCAAAAGCAGCAGCTTGCAAGTCGATGTCCACTCCAGAGGTAGAGGAATGTTTCTTAACTGAACATTCAGACTCAAGAGAGTATATTGTTGCGATGTCGAGTGGGTGGACATACCAGGTATCAAGTAAAACAGGGGCCCATTATACTGTTAACCTCGAGCGTGGACGGTGTACGTGTCTGGCCTTCGATAGAATAAAGATACCATGTGAACATGCTCAAGCTGCAGCGGGAAAATGTGGGCTAATTGTACAAACGCTAGTCGGTGGACAATATAAGCTAAGCATATGGCTCAACAGTGTACAAGAGCCAATATTTCACACACCGGATCGTTTGGAGGTTGATATACCATTAGCAGTATGTGAAATCAAACAACGTCCACCATAACAAGACGACCGGCTGGAAGACCAAGAACAATCCGAATTCGGTCAAGAGTAGAGAAACGAGTAAGTTAACTATGCACATGTTACATTCTTTAGGAAAATTATTTGACCTCTCGTGGGATTTGTTTTGACTACAAAGTAATTAATAAGTTGGTTTGTTTGGTTTTTTAGCTTTGAAATAGAGAAAAGTCAAAGGCGCAAAGGTCGTAACACGAAGATGCTCCAGGTGTGGGGGAGAAGGACAAAACAAGTCAACATGCAAAAATCCCATTAAATTTCTTATGATATTCGGTAAACAAAAATGATAAAAATTGGTGCTGTGGTAACTATATTTTCCGGTCGATATGGTGTGCAGTGTGTGTACGTGATGCATCATTACAATACATACACGGACTATGTTGGTTACTGTCTATTTAATGGAGGTATATTTACAAAAAATATGGAACATAATGAGGTACATGTGAACATATGAAAAGCATAACATAAATAGAAACAGACGAAATACAAAGCATAACATAAAATAGAGAACAATAAGGAGCTAACATAAACTACATATTTCAGCTGCATACCAGTAGAAGAAACAATTTTTGTAGGGGTGACCGATGGTACATGTGAGAGCGCAATCTGGCCTATGGACGTTTCTCTACATGTGAGCGAAAGTAATTGTTTATGGGTCACGGAGTCGGAAAATGTGGTGCATCACGTTCTCAGTGAGCTCCGTGGCAAGATCCATGGTCTGGACAACATCCCAAAACTCATTGGCTGTTGTAACAGTCTGTGTGTAATCTGTTGTAAAAGTAAGGAACAAAGGGAGGGCAAAGAAAGATAAAAAAATGATCAGGATAGACGAAACGTAAGTTTGCAATCCCATCTTGAAGGATGTGGGAATTACAAGCGAGTCTTACACCTTAAAGATACTTAGAATCTTTGTTCCCAAGCGTGAGACAATACTAAAAAAACGAACGGAATAGAGTTCCAGGTTTCATAAGTTGCGGGTTTCGCAAGTACATAGTCAAAGACCCATCTCGGATTAGTTGGACGTCCACCATTGACGTGATAACATCAACTGGAGTTGTAGAAATTGGTATGTGACGAACAAGAACCGAATAGGGCAACTGATAGACCAAGGAAAGGTAAAGTTCTATAAGTGTAGGTGGGTTTGGGTCCATTGTTGATATGGAAAAGTGTACCATACTTGTTTGGAGTGCGGTTCTCAATTTATAGTGTGTTTAGAACATGATATGATATTTTTAGAGTTGAGGTGACATAAAAAGATTTGGCGAAATTAATACGGTAGATTTTGTTGGGATTTATTAAGAGATTAAATGCATTGTGAGTTGTCAAATCGGTATTAAATTGTGTAGTTGTAGTATGAGACGTATAGCTTTTTTACTGTGTACGTGCTGTATATGTATTGATTGTGTAGAGACTTTCGTGAAAACAATATTTAATTGAGAGAGAGAAATTCACTATTTTGCATAAAAAGATGGAAAATACTGAAATGATTAAAAGTAGATTTTTTTTACAGGTAGATTTTCATTGTTTTGCATAGAAGCAAGAAAGGGAGCCAAAATACCAAATCATCAACACAAAATACGAAATGTATTGTTTTGCATAAAAGATAGAAAGGGGGCTAAAATACCACAAAACATGAAATCTTCAAGACAAGTTTGTTTCAGAATAGAGGACTAACGAGGTCCTCGTAAAGGTCTAACGCATATTGTTTCTTCATCTGATCAACAATGAAGGCGTCAATGTTTGGTATGGCTGACATACGTAGACCAAGGGCTTGAATTTCAATGAATTTCATGGCGAGCGGGCCACAGTCTCCGGATATATGATTTTGAGGGACTCCTTCATGTTTCACGTAACTGAAAAGGGAAATTTTTTTGAAATAAGTTGTGTTTAACATTACTTACAAAAGATAACAAAAATGTACTTGAAAGATGTTAGAGGAGGTGTTGTCTTTTTTGGTCCTTTGTAGATAGATGTTATGAAATAAGGGAGAAGTTCCAACAAAGGCGCAATCTGCCCCTCAACAAAGGATCGAACACTTCAACAATGCGGTCGAGGAGGTTAATTGGTTAATTACCAAAGCAACCCAATGTTTCTGACACCAATTCATAGGCGAGTAAATTATGTCCACATCAGTGAGCCATTTGAGATTCGGTAGCCGACTCGGAACATCACCGTTGGCAGCGTACGTGAGAATCTTGTGCCAGCGGAATTTTTCTTTCTGAGCTTTTTTCTCGGCTTGGAAGGATTTGTATTGGTTACAAAAGAGATATGGAACCACCGAGTCAAGGATGGTGGATCTCTTATCAACTAAAGCTTTCCCGTGTTTACGCCAGAATGCAAGGGAAAGCAAATCCATGTGCTGTGAAATGAAACACATACACATAGGCGTTTGTAGACGTCCACAAACGTACATTATCAACATTGTGCGGGCTAACCATGTTGGACACCCAGGATTGAGGGGTTGCGAGGTCAATGAAGAATTGGTTTGATATGAAAGTCCCAATATAGATTTTGTCATCCCTAGCCAAAGATATATATAAAATAAGATAAGATTTGTGTAGGATAAGAAAATGTATTGAATATGAATGTTGGAAAATGAGTAATACTTACAAATCTGGATCGCTCTTGATCATGAGACTGAACCTATCATACTTCTCAATGGCAAAGTGAGGGAAAGGGTTGTAAGGATCAGTGGAACTACCAGCAATGGTGAAGGGGGCTTTCTCGGGATGAGGAAGGGTTGGACGAGCTTCTGCAATCTTAAAGGTCTGGGTCCTTGTCCTTCTACCAAGCCTTCTAGGAACATCCTCAAGCAAAACAACCTCCCGCTCGACCATACGCACACCATCAACACTGTCGCCATCGGTGCATGAGCTATTGTCAGCAACGACGCTTTTATTAAGATCCTAGATAATACGATTTTGAAAACACATAAATATTAGAGACAATTAGAAAAGATTAAAACAAGAGGACGCCTTAGAAACCTGTAATACCGAGGTCCATTAATTAGTGAGTTTTGAACGTCTGTGGTATGTGACACAGTTAACTCGGTTCTTTCGGGCTCTGTAGTGTTTAACAGAGGGGATACAACATTATCATCTTGAATATCCTTCGAGGTAGGCTATGAAACATGAGGAATTGTGATTTGTAATGACTTACACGTTTCAATTATATAATAAAAGATAGAGAAATATTAGAAAAAACAAGGTTTTTGAAGAGAAGAACCTCTTTCTGTAATTCCAATTGAACCATGTAGGAGTCTGCATCGTGCTTGGACTTGTCCTCCTGTTGAAATGAAAAACGTTATAAGAAAAATGATATATACGTACATTTGAAAACTGTAATTGACGTACATTACTTGAGTAACAGAGTTGCCATCATAACTAAATAAAGGAAAAAACTTATTTGTCATGTTTGAGGAGAGTTTCAGAATTATAAAGAAATAATTTGACGATAGGTACGAACATTAAAAGCTTTCACGGATACATCATCTACATCCTTGGGCTGAAAATCATCTCGACCCTTGGCGTGAGGTTCCTTAGACATATCCATGCCAGTACGATCAATAATCTCCTACACGATTCATATAGAGGAATGGAAAGAAGAAAAAAAGGATGTGACATAACTACAAACTTTAATATAAACTGAGTGAATTATACCTTAGTGGGCATTATTTGTTCTTGATCCTTGTCCTTGTGTCCCTGATCATCTAACTGGCCAGTAACCTAATTGTAATAGAGTTAGATAGAAATGAAAAGTATACGTACAAAGAATGGAACAAAATCAAAACTAATACCGTGTTGATAACATCTGTGGGGTCTAGTTCCAATTGACCTCCTAACTCCTGTGATATATTTCCGTTGACATCGGTGAAGGTAACAAAGTCTTCCTTCCCGAATGAAGTGCTCGAGTCAGCAGCCAAAGGTTTGGTTGGTATTTTGAGGCCTGGACTTCGAGCGAAATCGGCAAATGTTGGAGTGACGCTTGTAGCCTAATGCGTTGAAGTGACAAATAGTTAGGCTTTATAATTAATAAACATAGTATAATGTAATATGTAGAATTAATCAACACTTGCAAGGTTATGTGTACATACACAAAAAATGATATGGTAATGTATGTCTATTATTTGTACACATGGATATACTGATCAAGTTGTACGTACAACTTGAAGCGAAATACATTTGCACATCCATCGGTTGTACAAGTGTATGAACTACAACTTACCGATTCTTTGTTGAGCTGGTTCACGCTTTGGCGGTCCGTTTGTTTTGTTATATTCTTTTCAGCGGGGTCATTGGGTTGAAAAGGGTCACAAGGTTCATAATAGGCATCTTAGTTTGGTACCTAACATAAAAGGGATGATAAACATTAAGAATTTTCTGAGAAATTTAACTTCAATAAAAAAAGACATGTGAATGATAGTTATGTACGTCTGTTATGTGTAGACATGCATAGAGTGATGTAGTAATACGTACAACTAGAAAAGGACAAAAATTTGTATGTCCATTGGTTGTGCCAGTGTATGAACTACAACTTACCGATTCTTTGTTGAAGTGGTTGACGGTTTGGGGGTCCATTTGTTTTCTTATACTCTCTTCAACGGGGACCGTGGGTTTAGCAGGTTGAAAAGGGTCAGAGTGTTCATAATAGATATCTTGGTTTTGTACCTAACATAAAAAGGTTGATAAAAATATAGAATTTTGTAGGAAAAAAAAACTTGTATAAGAAAAGACATGTGAGTATCAAGATTAATCCACCGTGGAGTTGGGGGTGAGGTCCTTGTAGATTGAGGAGAAAAGTTACCACTATCCAGGGAAATACCGTGACCCTGAAGTCTGAGAGACCTTCTTATGCCGCGTCTAGGCTTCTTACCAACAGTTGGGGAATCAGGGATATGAAAGACCTCCTCGCCGGGATTAGGCAATTCTGAAGATGAGTGTTGCCGAAACGTTTTCTGAATCTCAGTTTGAATCAAAGATGGCAGAGAAGAGAGTTGGACAAAAATCTCTCTCCGAACAAGGTCTGGTAAGTCTTGTATCTGAGAGTGAAGTATTTTGTTGTACTAGCATGATTCTTGAATCCCCTTTTAAGTTCGGTATATATCCGATCAAACAGCTCATCAAAATTGTGACATGAACATTGTCCTTGAGGGATATCATCTTTTCTAGGTTTCTTGGTTGGCAACGAGCTAATCATCTTTCCTTTCCTCTTTGCGTTAGCATTGACTTTTTTCTCGACAACTTTCTTGATCTCAGGGCATGAGTCATCACCCCCTATCCATTCCTCTTCTCGAAACTTGTATCCATCCCTCAATAGTTGCTCAATGTGGTCCACTCTAGGGTCGTCTACCTCGTTGCTCCATCTTAAATACTCCAAAGGAATTGGTTTAGAGGTATGCATGATAGGATTAACGGTCACCTGCACAAAATAAACAAAAAATATTAGATTTTTACTAAAATAGAGAGATGGAAAGTGCACAAAAAACTTCAAACTTACATTGAATTCAGATTCAACTCTAGTGGATTCCGTCGTGTGTATAGGTTTGAGAGTGCCTAGGTGTTGAATAGACCTCACAGTGAATACAGCCTCGTCGTCAGAATTTGGTGCAAGCCGCCTTAGAGCTGGGACTGCTGAAAACGCCAAGAGTTGTATTGCAAATGGAAATCCATGCATAGCCACCGATTGCTGCAGTAGCTTGGGTGTGACTCGGGTAACGTCTTCGTCCGACTTAAAATGTGAAACTATGTTAAGGGTCTGGTCAAAGGAGATTCTCCCCCATGGATAGGAACAAAACAATTTAAGTCCTTCGTCATCTTTATGGTGGTGGTATTGGCGCAAAGATTCGAAGATTTTGAAGCTGACAATACACCATCAACAATAATAATGAGAGACAGAGCAATCTCTTTCCACCGTGAGATGTCTGAACTGAGCATTTGAATACAATGGTCGATGGTGGGGTTATCATCATCATCATCTAAACCAAAAAAGCTGGTTTTTCCGAGATTGACAATCCGGAGTTACATCCACAACCTTGAGGACCTGAGATTTTGGTGGATACTAACCATATGGTAGTCCCGTCAGTATAGCAAATTCCCTAAGAGAGAATTTGATAGGTTGACCAGCAAATACCATCCAAATCTCATGGTTCCTATGGGTGATGATTTGCCTGCAAGTAAAAAAAGGCTTGTTATGCAAAATGGCCGTACATACATGTACATCTCCTATTGACATGCAATGAATATATTTCAACCCACCTGCAAAGAAAAGCAAGTACAAGCTTGCCCGAGAAAGACACTTTGCTAGAAGAAATCTTCAAAAGTTTACCGATATTAGACGAAAGAAGCCATTTCTTCGCATGAGGTACTCCGGATGCGAATAAGCGTTGATTTTAGTGTGCAAGGGATAGTGATCTTTCACGAATAGACGTTCAGGAAGTTGAATAGCAGCCATCGAGATTCTGAAACAAAAGCATATAAAAAGGTTAGTAGAATACCACTTTTTGGCACCGAGACAGATCGAAATCGAGTTTTTCAAAGTTTTCAAGTCTCAATACACATATAAGAATAAAGACATTATCGTTTATTGTGAAATATACATAGGGGGGTGTATTGGATCATGCATTTGGAGTGGTTTTGTGTGATTTGACAAACTCTGTTATTGGAACATGTATTTTAAAAAACTTTTTAAAAAGCAGTGTTATTGGACTAGTGATTTTAACAAACACCATCAAATTCGGTGTTATTGGAAATATTTTAATAATTTGGTTTTAAGTGATTTTAGAGTGTTTTGGATGAGTTTTTTAGTTAAAAATGGAAATACTCAAATCACATGGTTTTATGTGGAATTTGATGTGATTTCATTAAAACTCTTTCAAATCATCAAAACTCTCCAAAACCTCATTAAACATCAAACCATTTCAAACTCATGATCCAATACACCCCCCATAAAACATATTTGGATCCATCGATTTAGGTGGAAATCCACTTGAAGACCATAAATAAAAACCACGAAAATGAAAATAGACAAACTAATTAACCTAAGATCGAGATGGAAGCAAATCTGCAATTAACCAAAAACCATATACAGCGAAATAGTTTGGATCTGACATATCATCCTCACGATTTTGGTGGAGAAGAATCTTGGAATTGGAAACACACAAACACACTATGTGACCCATTTTTCAATTATCTCACCCCAAAAGAAGACTTTGAACGGCTGAAACGATTGTGGATAAGGGATGGCGTCGATAAGAGGGATTCAGATTGGAGGAAAGGGATGGCGAGGATGATAGAGATGGCTATGATACTAGTAAATCTGGCCGATACTAGTAGGGGGTGGTGGATCGTGGTTTAGAGTGAGTGATTATGTGAATGAGAGAGAGCGATGAGTATAAGGGAGAGGACGGCAACCCTAATGAGTAATGGGAGAGAAGCTAAAACGATATTCTAATAAATCTAACAATTTTATTCAAATAATACTTCATAAAATATTAACTATATAAATTTGAGTAAGAGGGACAACCATAATTAGGGTGCATACAAAATAGTCAAAAAGTGTGTCAGAGAAGATGTACTGTAAGTTTCTATAGTCTGTTGTAAATAGTAGCGGATAGAATATAGGTGTGGGCCATAGCGTGTGATAACTGAACAAATTCAGAGGGACAGAATGGGTATTAAGAGCATCTCCATTGGTGAGACTCATTGAGT
>OVAP01005403.1:1360-13068 GCA_900406295.1 Aurinia saxatilis | reverse complement strand
GAACCTCCGTGAATCTCTTCCATCACTTTGCGAACGTCTGCTCCTTCAAGGAAAGTGAGTAATGGGTCGCCAAGCCCCCATTTATAAAGCATGTCGTCTTTGATGATGTAACGTGCTGCTTGACCTCTGAGTTGACGCACGGCCCACTTGTCTGTGGGAACATCTCCGGTTGTGACGTAATGCTTGATTCGATCAATCCAAATAGTGTCACCTCCATAGTTGCTATGGTCAGTTGCATCGTTTACTTCCATAGGAACCACCTCATCTTTTGTTGCGGGTTGATCTTCGGACCCACCCCTTCAGCATAGGTTAGGTGGATGGGATGAGTTTCTTGGATGCTTGGATGTTCAAGGAGTTCCACGGGAATCAATCTGCATAGGTCTGGATCTGATGTGGAGCCCAAGGTTGATAGTGCATCGGCCGTTGTATTTTCATTTCGAGAGATTTGCGTCATGGTGAATTCTGTAAACTTTTTGGACAACTTTTTCACAATGTTAGGTAGGCCCCCATCCTTTCATCTCGCGCAATGTACTCGCCGTTGAACTGATTGACTACGAGTTATGAGTCGCAGAAGGCTTGGATCTTATGGACGTTGATGACTAAGGCAAGTCTCAATCTTTCAATCAAAGCTTCGTATTTTGCCTTGTTGTTGGAGGCTGGGAAATCAAAACGGATGGACTGTTCGATGATTTCCCCAGTAGGTCAGGCCACAAGGATGCCGCCTCCTGACCCTTGCTTGGATGATGATCCATCAGCATGGAATGTCCATGTCGCGTGTTCTGTAGGGTCAGCGTCCGTACCTTCTGGGATTTAGACTATGAAATCAGCTAGTACTTGTGCTTATGCGCTAGTGCTGCGATATTCGATGTCATACTCGCTCAACTCCACGGCCCACTTTGCTAGACGTCCTGACTGACTTGGACTGTGAAAGATGGTTCGTAATGGGAATGGAGTAAGCACCACTATGGAGTGGGACTGGAAGTAAGGACTTAGCTTACGCGATGACATCACGACAGCTAAAGCGAGCTTCTTCATTTGCGGATATCTAGTCTCGGCGTCCGTCAAGATCTTGCTGACATAGAAGATGGGATGTTGCTTGCCTCTCTCTTCACGAATGAGTACTCTGCTGACGGTTGAGGACGAAACTGCTATGTATAGGAATAATGGCTCGCCGTCGATAGGTTTGGCTAGCATTGGGGCCCGCTTCAGGTAGTCCTTTAGCTGTTAGAAGGCCTCCTCGCATTTTTCTGTCCACTTGAAGTGTTTGTTGCCTCTGAGGATGTTGTAGAAGGATAAACACTTGTCTGTGGACCTGGAGATGAAGCGGTTGAGCGCTGCGATGCATCCTGTGAGGCGCTGGACTTCTCTTTTGTTTGTTGAAGATGCCATTATTCGAAGAGCCTTGATTTGCTTTGGATTGGCTTCTATGCCGCGAAAGGTGACGAGGTAGCCAAGGAACTCGCCGGAGGTGACTCCGAGACGACACTTGGTGGGGTTCAACTTCATGTTATGCTTGTTGAGTTGTTTGAAGCAGTCTTCACGGTGGGCCACATGCTCATGTTGGTCTATCGATTTCATGAGCATGTCGTCGATGTATACCTCCATGGTTTTTCCCAGCTGTGCAGCGAACATTTTGTTGACCAGCCTCTGATATGTTGCACTTACATTCTTAAGACCAAAAGGCATAACTTTATAACAATAGGTACATCTGTCAGTGATGAAGGTTGTCTTCTTGCGGTCATGAGGATGCATGAAGATCTGATTGTAGCCTGAGAAATCATCCATGAATGATAGGAGTTGGTTCCCGGCTGTTGCTTTGACCAGCCAATCGATGTGAGAAAGAGGGAAGCTATCCTTGAGGCACGCTTTGTTGAGGTCTGTGAATTCGACGCAGACTCTCCACTTGCTGTTCACCACTGGGTTGGCTATCCAATCCGGATACTTGACCTATGTGATTGATCCGACCTTGAGGAGTCTGTCTACTTTATCGTTCACTGCATGTGCTCGTTCCGGGCCCATCCTTCTTCTCTTCTGCTTGATCGGCTTGAAGGTTGGGTCCATGTTGAGTTCATGACATGCGATGTCCATGCTGATTCCAGGCATGTCTTCGGCTGTCCAAGTGAAGGTGTTGCCGTTTTTTTTCAGGAAAGCAATAAGCTCTGTACGGAGGGAGTCTGTAGGTCCGCACTAATCTCCACGGGTCGTTCTGGATGTTTATCGTCCATGCACACTGAGATGACGGGGTCCACATGCGATTCTTATTCCTATTCTTCTGCAATATGTAGTTGATGCATGACGACAAACAGTTGCTTCCTGGCTCTGTGATTCATCTGCCATTTCTTCTACTCACCCTCTGGGACCCGGTCCGTGACAGGCTTCCTCAATTTATGTTCGGCGAGCAGGCATGCTCTGGACTCCTTCTGGTTTCCTCTGATGGTTCTAATTCCCTCGGATGTTGGGAACTTGAAGCACAAGTGGTAAGGCGATGGGACCGCCCGTATTGAGTTCAACCAAGGGGTTCCCAATATCGCGTTGTAGATTGTTAGGTGGTCGGTAACTGCGAAGGTTACTGTCTTTATGATGCCTTCCGCCTGGACAGGGAGCTCGATCGTTCCAAGGGTCATGGTTGTTGTTCCAGAGAAGCTTGTTAGAGGCTTTGGAGTTTCCTCGATTCTTGATGGGTCCACCATCATGCGTAGCAGTGGGCACATGAAGATCATGTTCACCGAGCTTCATGTGTTCACCAATACCTTGGTGATGTCGAAGTCACCGATGGTTAGCTGGATGACGAGAGGATCGTTATGAGGTCGGTTGATTGCTTCTACGTCCTTCTCGGTAAAGGAGATATCGCAGTTTGGAAAGTCTAATTATTTGGCACGCGTAGGGCTAGCGCTTCCCTTCCGCTAGAAAGACTTGATCGCAGGGACACGGTCTGGGCAGTATGGTGATCCTCCCATGATCATGTTGACATACTGACAAGGATGATCCACCATAGGATGTAGAGGCGGATTGACGAGTAGGTCGTTTCCACTATAAGGTGGGATCACCGTGGATCTGTCGATATGTAATTGATCCACGAGGTTGTCACCTTCGGCCATATTCATAGTTCGAAGCGATTCTTCAGGTGGAGCAGTCGATGAGGTCCCCACAGTCGGCGCCAAATAGTGTGGGCAAAAATTCACACACAACCAAAAACTTATCAAACGAATCTTTATAAGGGATCGTCGACTCTCTATTGTGAACCGCTCATAAAGTAAAGAGAAAACACAATGAACAAGGCAGGAAGTGGGGTCTCTTTATGATAGAACTCTCAAAGATTACAAGTTGCTAAGAGAATTCAAGATGTCCTCAGATGATCTACGACATACGACCTTAGATCCTATATATACTATACCTAAAACGCCTTGGGGTCCAAGCTCTTTCATGGGCCACCTTCCATTTCCTAAAGATATGCTTCTGTTTCTCTAACAGTCTTCTGGACAGTTTCCTTTCTTCCGAGATAATCCAATGATTCTATTCTTGAACCTTCTTACTTGACGGCGCTTGGAATAGACCTTAAGGCTTGATGGAAGATGGAAATGGGCCCACGATACCGAGCTGGGCTGTTTGGGTAGTTATGAGTGTTTCTGGGCCCACGAGATTGTTGAGATAATCTCGTGAGTCGTATGTGTTCTAATGATCACCTCGTTAAAAACCTTAGCAAGGAAAACTACATGGAAAAACCTTACCAAGGGAAAAAGATTGTGATCACGATGATCGTTTGATGAAATATTCATCGTGCGTCCTTAGTTCTCGATGGAACTAAGTCATGTGCCTAGACTCACGGGATGCGATGTTGCTAGGCGAGCTAAGTTGGCTCGCGGACTGGGATGTGAACAATCTTGTGGGTCATACTTGATATTTAGCTCGCGGATTGAAATGTGAGCAATGTCACGGGCAATACCTGAGACTTAGCCCGCAGACATTGAAGAGAGACTTGTCCCGCAGGCCATGGTAGAGACTTGTCCCGCAGGCCAAGGTAGAGACTTGGCCCGCGGATGATGCGGTGAGACTTGTCCCATGGGCCATCCTTGAGACTTAGCCCGCGGATGGTGAAGGGAAGCTTGTCCCGCGGGCCACAACATGCAGGTTGGCTCACGGGACAATCCTGGTGCTTACATGCGACTTCTCGTGGGTCCATTCCATGTCCGAATGTTCAATTAACCATCGAGAGATCAAGTTGGCTTTGTCGAAGATCATTCGAGGACCCACAAATGGACTTAGCCCGTGGACGTTGAAGAGAAACTTATCCCGCGGGCCACGTTGAGGAAGTTGGCCCGCAAGTGAAGAAGGAAGCTTGTCACGTGGGCCACGTTCAGGAAGTTGGCCCGCGGGTGAAGAAGGAAGCTTGTCTTACGGGCCACGGAGAAGGAGTTAGCCCGCGGGAAGCTTGTTGCTTGCTTATAGTCTCTCGTGGGTCCACTTCATGTCCGGATGTTCAAGTGATCCATCGATGGACCAAATGGGATTTGTTAAAGGTCCGTCGGGACCCATGGTGAGATTTGGCTAGCACAATGCTTAGTGAGGTCTGTCGGGACCCACTGTGAGACTTAGCTAGCACATTGCTTGGTGAAGTCTTTTGGGACCCACTGTGAGACTTAGCTAACACATTGCTTGGTGAAGTCTATCGGGACCCACTGTGAGACTTCACATTGCTTGGTGAAGTTTTGACCGGGACCCACCAACCAAATGTCCATGGAATAGGCTTGATGGTTCGTCGTGAGAGTTTATAGAAGGTTTGGTCCACGGAACAAGCCATGGGACTTGTCCGGCGAGCCAAATGCCTTGCATGGCCCGCAGGATAGTCCATGTTTGTGGTCCACGGGCCATGTCGATCGTGTAGCCCGCGGGACATTCGTGTGAGCTTGTTCGCGAGCCATGTTCACTACTTGGCCCGCGGGATAAGCCTAACAGCTTTGTCCGCGGTCCAAGTTTGATCGATTTCTTTTTGTATGCATTGTTGATCGTGGGACCCTTGGTGATCCATGCTTGATTGTATTGTTACCAATCAATAGTCCATGACTATAAAGCTCGATAGTGTGGATACATGATCAGCTCGTGGGCCATAATAGTGTTTTGTTGAAAAACACCTAATCGTTTAATGCTATCAATCTTTAGGAGTGGAATCCGACTCCACATGTAACATCTATTTGCATTTTTCTTTTCTTTAGATACCGTAACATGAAGGGAAGTGTGAATACATGTTCGCCAAAAATATTTTACTTTCGAGGATGTATTAAAATTCTATATATCTTCAAAAATATTATGATTTTGGTTAACATAAGACAATGGTTGTCTAATCAGAGTTAGCAAGCTTACGTAGGAAATCGTATACAGATTTCAGTGTGTAGACTCCATCCTTAGCATAATTCCATTGTGTCACATATGATGTACCCATAAATGATTATCTAATCCTTAATAATATCAATATCCTCATGATCTACATGATAAATTAGACACTCCTCATTCTAATTATTTCCTTTAGGCATCTCCATCAAATGTGAGGATGTTAAGAGTAGAAATATTAATATTTATAATATAATATATTTATATAATTAAAAAAATTTAAGTAAAAAATGAATCAATAATATCAAGACACGTGTAGATAAAGTTTGTTAAGGTCGTCTATAAGTTCTTCATACACACTCATCTCATTCTCTCTCATATACTTTACTATTTTTATTGTTTTTTTAATGAGAAACACCCATAAAAAGATGATCAATGGAATTGGTTTTATGTCCCTAATTCCAATGCTTTCCGTTGTTTTTTGCATATGTGATTTTCCTCCAGGATATCAAGTTGTCATGCTTGTCCTTATTTTTTTACCTTCAATATTTCCTCATTGTAATTTCTATTTTCTTAATGAAAGTCATTGAGAACATGAAGCATGACATATTGTGAGAAGGGATTACAGTAACTACATCTTTTAGAAAGACTTATTTCCCTTTATGAGACAAAAGGTTGGAATACCAACTCTTAACTTTATGGGAAACTCAATGTAGATGAAAGAGAACGTATGAAACTTATTTATTCCCACAAATTATAGAAAACCTAGATATAGTTTCCAAATACCTCACACCTATGAATTCTCATTTTTCACAAATTAAAATTTGCACTTCAAGAAGGATCTTTTTACTGAACATAATTGCTGAAATTTTAGAAAGTATATGTTACTTCTTATCCAGTTACCCTTGTATACTTATCTAAGACCTCAGTGATCTTATGGCACTCATTTAACTGAACTTTACAAAATAAAATAGTCATCTGCTTAAAAAAAAAAAAGAGAGAGAGAGAGAGGGAGGGTGGAATCGTTAGACTATTATGACTAGCCTTGAAACCATGCAAAATGACCTGTTTTGTATCTCAGTATGAATTATTGCAAATAAAACTTAAGAACAGAACAATGAACTCTCATTCAACCTTCTCACATGATGTACTAATTTTCTTTGATCAATGACCCACTTCCTAGGTAATCAAAACCTGCTCATAACTGTTTCAATGAACTCTCATTCAACCTTCTCACATGATGTACTAATTTTCAACTCAAATACCATTAAAGGTTGAGATATTTTCCTAGTATGGAGCGAATGAAGAAGTTCGTAAGCTATTAGGACACTGTCTGTAATGAGCCTATATACTAGGTATGAATGATAACTGATTCTTAGAATATGCAATGAAGGAAAAGCTTAAGTGTTTCAGCCAATATTTTGGAAATGAGCTTGTAGGCAATATTACAAGGACTAATGAGCCTTAAAATTTTCACATTAACATGATTATATAATTTAATGATCAACCATATATAAGTGTGATTAATTATATGATCTAACTTTCCATATTTGAAAAAGCACAAAACAAAACTAACCACACCTTGTTTTAGTGTTGTCCAATGATCTTTGTACAAATCTGCATGGGATCCATTTGGACCATGGGACTTGTCTTAGTTGTCTGTTTTTGCGTCAAAACTTCATAAATATCCTGTTATACAGAGACTTATTCATTTCATCAGTAATCTTGGATCTGATATGCTGCAAAACTTCATCAAGGCTCTCAATACAATTTGTGATAAACACATTATTAAATAGTGTGTAATCATTTTATGAATTTCTTTATTTGGAAAGCATAAGTTCCCAAAATCATCATCTATATTTGGTATTTACTTGAAAAAACTTCGTATTCTTATCTCCTACATTAAGCCAATAAACTCTACTCTTTGTTCTTCCAACATTCCTCATATTTATTGGGAGTATAATTTGTAAGGATTTTCATAATTTAAAGAATCCATTGTTATTGAGTGATGTAATCTGATAATCTTTATAAATATTTTATTATTGGTGTGATAATTTTATAATTCTTTTATTATTGGTTTAATGATTTTAAAACTTCATTAAAATATTATGTTATTGGTGTGATGATTTATAAGTTTTGTTTTTAATGATTTTACAAATCTATCAAACTCTAGTGTTATTGGTGTGATAATTATTTTCATTTTTACTCATTAAACATGATTTTTGTGCATACAAGAATTCACACATAACAAAAAAAATTGTCAAACGATTCTTTTAAGCGATGGTCGATTCTCTATTGTGAACCGCTCATAAAGCAAAAGTAAAAGACAAAGAACAAGAGAGGAAAGGTGGGGTCGTTTTATTGATTGTAAAGGTAATACTTGAATACAAGCAATTAAGACTTAGGCTATTCGAGAGAGAAGAAGATGTAAAAGATGTTCAAGATGATCTAAAACCTACGACTTAGATCATATATATTCTCTAACTAAACCGCCTTGGGGCCCAAGCTCCTTCGTGGGCCACCTTCCATTTCCTGAAGATATGCTTCCATTTCCTGAAGATATGCTTCCATTTCTCCAACAATCTTCTGGACAGTTTCTTTTCCTCCGAGATACTCCAATGATTCTATTCTCGAACCTTCCTGCTTGACGGCGCTTGGAATAGATCTTAGGGCTTTGTCTTGATGGAATATAGAATTGGTCCCACGATACCGAACTGGGCTATTTGGCTAGTTATGAGTGTTTCTGGGCCATTGAGATTTGTTGAGATAACCTCGTGAGTCGTATGTGTTCTGATGATCACCTCGTTAAAAAACTTAGCAAGGAAAACCACGTGGGAAAAACCTTACCAAGGGAAAAAGAGTGTGATCACGATGATATTTGTCGATCGTTTGATGAAAAGTTCATCGTGGGTCCTTAGTTCTTGATGGAACTAAGTCATGTGCCTGGACCCACGAGATGCGATGTTGCTACGCGAGCTATGTTGGCTCGCGGACTGAGATGTGAACAATCTTGCGGGCCATTCTTGATACTTAGCTCGCGGATTGAAATGTGAGCAATCTCGCGGGCCATACATGAGACTTAGCCAGCAGATATTGAAGAGAGACTTGTCCCGCGGGTCATGGTAGAGACTTGGCCCGCGGTTGGTTCAAAGAAGGTTGTCATGGGGGGCAGAGTGAGACTTGTCCCACGGACAATGCGGTAAGACTTGTCCCACGGGTCACGGTAGAGACTTGGCCCGCGGATGGTGAAGGAGACTTGTCCGCGGGCCACGGTAGAGACTTGGCCCGCGGATGATGGTCATGAACTTGTCCCGCGGGCCACGGTAAAGACTTGGCCCACCGAAAATTGTTGTGAACTTGTCCTGCGGGCCACGGTAAAGACTTGGCGCGCGGGTTATGGTATTGAACTTGTCCTGCGGGGCACGGCATGGGACTTGGCCCGCGGGTTGTCTTGATGCATTTGTTCGATCCTTTGTTGGTCCATTTCATATTTGGACGTTCAATTGATCATTGAGAGATCAAGTTGGCTTGTCCAAGGTCATTCGGGACACACAATGGGACTTGGCTAGCACATTGTTTGGTGAGGTCTATCGAGATCCACTGTGAGACTTGGCTAGCACATTGCTTGGTGAGGTTTTGACCGAGACCTACCAACCAAATGTTCATAGAATAGGCTAGATGGTTCGTCAGGAGAGTTTGTAGAAGGTTTGGCCCATGGAACAAGCCAAGAGACTTGTCTCGTGAGCCAAACACCTTGTGTGGCCCGTGGGATAGCTCATGGGCATTGTGCACGGGCCATGTATGATCATGTGGCCCATGGGACAGTTGCATGAGCTTGTTTGTGGGCTATGCTCAGTCCTTGGCTAGCGGGACAAGCCTAAGAGCTTTGTCCGCGGGCCAAGTTTGTTCATGTCGAGTGATTCGTGTTTTATTCATGTCTTGTTGATCGCGGGACCCTTGATGATCCATGTTTGTTTACATTGTTACCTATCAATAGTCTATGACTGTAATACTCGATGGTCTGGATGCATGATCAACTCGTGTGCCATAGTTGTGTTTTGTGGAAAACACTTAACCATTTTATGCCATCAATCTTCGAGGATGGAATCCGACCCCCACAGTTAGCCTCCTAAGTCTCTATTCCTTTGTTAGCTATGGAGAGTTAATGTGTATCTTGAAGATTGATGCATGGTAGTTGATCACATACCGTTGATATGGCATGGTCGTTGACACATCGTTGAGAGCGAGATTGTCTCTTGATGGGCTGTTATCCCAGAAGTGGGCCATGCTGGTTGTCGCATACGTGAACTGGAATGTTGCCCAACTTGCAGAACTTGTCTTGTTTGGATGAATCCTTGAAAGTTCAAGCGTTTGTAGCTTTGAATCTTCCCGAACTTAGAAGTTTTGTAGTGAATTGTTATAATAATATTATAACCTAAAATCTTATCCCCGTTTCCATCTTTCTCCACTATCTCCTTTCCTCACCATCCACCATTTCACTTTCCACTCTTTTTTCTTACTATCTTTAGAAAAAGGCTTAGAAATTGAGAGATGAGTGAAGTAGAAGATGGTATGTACCTTAGTGAATGGTTGAAGAGGAAAAAGCAGGCCATGGTCGAAGAGAAGAGACACAAGAGAGCTCTTGTGAATGAATTGGCTCGCTTGAGCTATGCTAGTGACCGAGAGGAGGCGGACCAAGGCGTAGGATCGAGACCCGTGGGCCATGAGGATTTGGGTCGTGGAGGTACCATGCTCTCCTCCCATGCGGGCCAAGTCGAGATGGAGGGGACCCACGCGTGCTCCGAGGGAAGCGGGCTGAGCATGCCCTTCTTCCGTGCGGGCCAAGTCGAGTCGGAGGGGACCCGCACATACCTCATGGGTTGTGGACGGCCGGAAGCTTCCATGCACGCGAGCCAAGTAGAGGCGAGGAGGGCCCGTGCGGGCTTCAATGTGGCTCGCGGGCATTGGTGCATGGGATCGAGCGCTGGCCAAACTTCTCACAGGACCCGCGCAAGCCACGTCCAAGGTCGCGCGGAGGACAGCTTGTCATCAAAGATGCGAGACATGGCATTAACGCTTGAAGTCATGGGCCACATGACTTGGTTGATGATCAATGTAGTGTGTGATGTTCCAAGATTAGGGATTCGTTGACCCCCGACAGTAGTAGTTACATTGATAGCACCTATATAGTGAAAATCTTGACGACTGATGGGGATTTAGTTTTCGCCCAAAATATTTCATGCAAGTGCACAGTTCTCGCAGTAGTACTTAGGGTTCGTATCCTATCCACAGAGAGCAGAGTGTACACAGTAGCACGTCCAAGTTCACTCGAGCTAAGAAACAAAATGAAATGGTTTTGGTTTTGGTCGATCGACAATGTGAACTGGTCGATCGATGGGGACACTTTTTGGTCGATAGCAGATTATGCGGTCGGTCGACAAATCCTGAAAATGCAAAAAACAAATAAAACGTGAGAAAATTCAATGTTAAAAGGCGTTAGAAAATCACGCAATGCATCAAAGGATCACAACTTGAATTAATCAGGGTAGTAATCTATGTAAATCTTAGTTTAGGCTATATAGCTGAAATCACTATTAACTGACTATCCTTATGGTCAGGCTTAGCCAATCTAGTTCAATTGGTATCCGAGTTAACTCTAACATATATTTTTTCAGAAAGAGAACCTATGGACTGATTAACCAATTAATCTATGCATTAAATTAAGGAAATCATATTCTTCTAAACTATAAATAGTAAAGCTTTCACTATCAAGTTCTGGATCTCTTACTTTAAGTGGTGTATTAGTAGCAGATTTATCCTATGATTATATTAAGATCTGATATGAAAGTAAGAATCATTACACAGTCTTATTGCCTATCTACCAAACCATGATTCCTCCTAGCAAAACTCTATTCCTAACAAAGAGACTACTCAGACATAGCTAGAGTAAACATTATGACAATAAAAATTGCTTGTATTAAAAAGAGGGTTCAGAATAGCTTCTCTGGAATGCAGGGAAAATAAATAATGAAAAGAAACTATAAGAAACTGATAAACTATTTAGCCTGGATGCCTGAAAGCTTTTGAGTGTCTTCTGATGATTCTCTTTGGCTTCAGTCGTCTGTATTTATAAGGAAGAGAGTCGGGTAGAGGGTCGAGACCAATATAGGAGGAAGATTTGGATAGGAATCCAAATATTTGTGATTATTCTCTCTGAATCGATCGATCACCAATATCTCGGTCGATCGGTCAGTATCTGAANAATCAGGAGGAAGATTTGGATAGGAATCCAAATATTTGTGATTATTCTCTCTGAATCGATCGATCACCAATATCTCGGCCGATCGGTCAGTATCTGAAACGCGAATTCTGAAGATTCAGTA
>OVAP01005402.1:0-13069 GCA_900406295.1 Aurinia saxatilis | reverse complement strand
GAGGGAGTCAGCGAGAATCCAGAGTCTGCCTCTTGGCCGAGCACAAGCTCAGATACCCAGTAACTGATCGAAGACCTGTTGCTGAGGTAAAGAAAAGTCACGCGGATCACGACGACAACAAACAACTGTCAGTTATAGCAATTACAGCTCGCGGAGTCTCCCTAAAGACCGACGAACGGAGACTCCGTAATACCAGTGTCAATCGATGACGGGCACCCAGAACGATGTTTGGATATCGGCAGCCAGCTTCAGGGTTCTCTACGCGCAGAGATCATCGAATTACTCAATCGCAANCAGCTTCAGGGTTCTCTACGCGCAGAGATCATCGAATTACTCAATCGCAACGTGAACACGTTCGCGTGGGCGACTGAGGATATGCCCGGCATAAGCACACATATAGCTTGTCACAAACTGAACATCGACTCTTCTTTCAAACCAGTCAAGCAAAAACGTCGCAAGCTAGGTGACGAACGAACTGTGGCAAGTATGTGTGGACTTTACAGATTTGAACAAAGCATGTCCCAAGGACAGCTTTCCACTCCCACATATCGATCGGCTCGTCGAGGCCACTACCGGAAATGAACTGCTGAGCTTCATGGACCCATTCTCGGGTTATAATCAGATTTTTATGCATCCCGACGACCGGGAAAAGACAACGTTCATCACAGACCGGGGAACCTACTGTTATAAAGTGATGCCCTTCGGGTTGAAAAACGCTGGAGCTACCTACCATCGTCTGGTCAACAAAATGTTCGCAGAACAACTGGGCAAAACCATGGAAGTCTACATTGATGACATGCTAGTCAAGTCCCTATTAGCTTCTGACCACATACGCCACCTGGACGAATGTTTCCAGAAGCTCAACTCGTACAACATAAAACTCAACATGACCAAGCGCGCCATCTGGACGAATGTCTCAATCGTTTCATCTTTCGATCAACAGATAAGTGTCTCCATTTCTATAAAACGCTCCGAGACACAAAGTTAATAGTCTGGACTGACCAATACGAAGTTAATGTTCAAGAATTACATTAGATTTTCATTCAAACACACGTACCCTACGTACGTACTCTTATTATTGGTTTACATTTTTTCATGCAATTGATAATTAATCATATTAATTCTTATAAATTGAGAACGTTCAAACTAACAACAAAATAAATTTAAACGTAATGAAAACATGCGCAGATATTAGCCTCGCTCACGTATGAAATTTGAAGAACATAAAACACAAAATTTTCATTTAAACAAAAACTAAAGTGGTAAACGACGCTGGTCAAGATCATTTCAATCCTGTAAGCAAGGTGAGTTTTATATTTTTAAACCTCTTTCACAGTTTAGTTTATGTTTTGCCTGAGGGCAAGCAAATGCTAAGTTTGGGGAGTTGATATACCTCATATTTTACCGGTTTTTATGATAATAAACATATACTTATTTATATTTTAGAGTCTATATTATTACTATTAGAGTCCAAAAGAGTCATTTTAGGTACAAGGACGCGTTTTGGAGCTATGGAAATACTCTAGAAGAATTATGGAGCAAAATGGAACAAGTTTGAGGAGCGAAAAAGGAAACGAAGAAAATGGCAAAAACATAGCAGAATGTCGATCGACACTCTTCTGGTGTCGATCGACACCCATTCGAGAATCAGCCAGAATTTCTATTTTCACAAGATCAAGATATTTTCCATAATTCTTATGGAAAATTAGATTTGCAAATTTACCATTCTTAGAAATTCGTCCCCTACCCTATATATACTTTATTTTGGGCATTGTTTAGCCATATACAATATTCTTATTTTCAAAGAGTTTTGTAAGGGAGAAGAAACCTCTGAACCCTTTTTATTTATTCAGTTTATTGCTTTCATTGATTATTGCATGATGAATTGTTTAGCTATGTCTGAGTAGCTTATTAGTTAGGTGTAAGGTTCTTATACTAGGATGATTTTCTGTTTACCTTAGCTTAATTTATGATCCATTAATTAACTCTTCTCCTAGATTGTTCTTAATGCTATGTTTTAGTTTGGTCATCTAGAATCTAGATCATATGGAATTTATTGTGCATGAGAGTGTCAATATATTACTGGAATCAATCTTAGGAGAGCTAGCTATCTTTTCTCAGAGAGATTTGGTTTAGAATAGCTTGTAAAAAATTGAATCGGTTTGTTAATGCTAGTTTACATCCCATAGGATTTCTCAGCGAGAGTTGGTCTTTCTAGGGTTTAAATTAAGATATTTAATCTTAGTGAGAGTTGAATTGCTTATTTGCATTGTTCATGTTCAAGAGTTAATTATTTCTTAAGTTTTGCACACGTAGGGTGTCGATCGACACCACACCAGTGTCGATCAACACCGTCCGTAGATAGGTTTAGAATTGATTCCTTAGTTGAAGTTCCTAAAGTCTAGCGTTTGTTTTAATTGATCTAAAACCCTTAAAATCACATAGTGTCTGCCCCTGTTAATTAATCTTAAAATCAATCACCTTGTATTAATTTAAAATTTTATTTAATTAGTTTGCATATATATCCGGTTTTCGTGGATTCGATCCTTAAGTACTATAATTGCACTTGCAGTTAGATATAGGGTAAAAATTTGTGTATCAGTATAAAAACATGTCTTATGCCTATTTGACTTGGACATTTGAATATTATTATTGTTCTTGGAATTGTAATTTTTTCTTCTGTAATGGAACAAAGTCGATATAATTTCTCTGAAGAGATTTTGGGTTTGGATGGCTAAGGTCCTTGGGAATATGTACATATGAGAAACGCTTCTCTTTTTTTCCCCTTAGTGTTAACATGAGAAAGTAGTTTATATATACCCAATCAATTGGTAACATCTTTGATCTGCCTCTTTTTCTAGATGAACCAATTTATCTTTGGTTATGTAGTTTATTTGGTCTCCTTCTTATTAGATTATTACGTTTTTTGTTTCGTTTTAGATAGTTCATAACTCAGTCCTGAATCCTTTCATTATCTTTAGCGTTCCATGTTTTTGCAAACATCTATAGCTAACATTAGCTCCAATTCTCTCCCAAAATATGATCAATGTTCTTCTATTGTTTCCTTTGTGTGATATTTAACATGTGCATATATAACTTTAGATTCCACCACATTGACATCTCAATTAATATATGTTTTAGTTTATTAATAGATACGTCCTATTATTATTGGTTTACATTTTTTTCATGCAATTGATAGTTTATCATATTAGTTCTTATAAATTGATAAAATGTACAAACTAACAACAAAATAAATTTAAACTTAAGTAAAACATGTGCATATGCGCGGATATTAGCCTAGTTCACCCATGAAAAGAATGTAAAACACAAATTTTCATTCAAACAAAACTAAAGTGCTAATCGAAACAGCTTATGTTGTCGAGCTTATTAATAAACAATTATATGTATATACGTAAAATCTAAAATTTATAAGGAAAAATATAAACAACTGAATAACACGTATTTTCGTAATTTAGAATTTATTAGAATCATTGTTCATTTCATTTTTGGCAATGCATGATAACCCTAATAATTGTTTTGCATTTATATTTCACTAATTACATTTTATTTGCCTCATAAATCTGTAAACCTAAATCAAACGTATTAAAATTCGAAGGGAGGCAACCGATCAAACATTTATACATAATCTCTTTACAGAAAAGGTTGGACATAAAGGGTTAGCTAGAGACTACTGCCTCTCCCTCAATTAACCCTATGAAACAGGAAGTTTGGACCATCATATTCTAGCACCTTCTAAAATTAAAGTTTTCTGATGCAATTCATGTGGTGGACAAACTTAAGCAAAGAGGTAATATTTTGAATCCTCGGTGTCAAATTTGTGGGTTAGAAGATGAGTCTATAAACTATGTCCTCATGTATCAAGGCTAGATAAATTTAAGCTTTAGCACTGTTTCCTTCTCCTAAAAATGGGTTTGATACAGCCTGATTTGTTTAAATATCCACTTTTTTCTAGTTAAGAGCAACGATGATTCTATTTTTTCTAGGAATTCGTAGATCCTTGGCTGTTTTACAAAATCTAATTTTTATTTACCATATCTTTTTCACAAAAAATAGATATAGAGTTACTAGTATTTCTTCTATATATTCATCGGACATATAATGTTTTTTTATCTCAACAGTTCAGTAACTAAACATTACACTGGGTTTGAACCCATGTGGTAACACATCGATGACACTAGCACAACCGTTAGACTACAAATTATGGTCCATCAGACATATAATTATTAATTTATTTTTAAAAATTATAATTACCTTAAAATTATTAGGAAAGATTACACTTAAAATTTGACAAAATCAATTCATGCGATTTTCAGTTATTAATAAAAATTATCGTTTGTCTTATATTGTGATAGAAAACACAATTTAATTTAACAAATACCAATACTTGTAGCCTAGCGGTTGTGCTATGGCTGTCACTGTGTCACCACCTGGGTTCGAGCCCAGCATAATGCAAAATTGTTGTTGACAAAAAAAAAAAATACCAATATTACATCATACAGCTAGGCAACACCACTTTAGCAATAACACATATTTACATCTAACATTAGTACCTATGAGTATTATTTGTAAGCCTGCAAAATTGTTAAAAGAAAAAATTACACATAGTCTGCTTATCAAATTATAAATAGATTAATATCTGTTATTAACGCTTCCCATTGAAAAAAATAATTTTTGGTGGAATTCGACGGAGGAAAAAAAGAAAATGCATTGGATTTCTTGGAAACGGATGTGTAAAGTCAAGGCCGAAGGGGGTATTGGATTCAGGGATCTTGCTGTCTTTAATCAATCTTTGCTTTCCAAACAAGCTTGGAGAGTGTTAAATGATCCGTCTTCGTTACTTGCTCAGTTATACAAAGGGAGATACTTTGCTAATCAAGACTTTTTGGACTGTCGAAGTGGGATAAGACCGTCCTATGGCTGGCGTAGTGTGGTAAATGGATGAGAGCTCTTAAAAAAAAAGTTTGATTAAAGCTATTGGAAATGGTGAAGATACTAAAATATGGACAGAGAAATGGGTATTGGATAAGCATCCACGGAGACCTTACAACAATGAAACAATAATGAACTTAAGTTTAAAGCTCTCATCTCTGATTACGGCGACCAAGGAATGGGACGTGGAGAAGCTAGATGAGTTGTTCTTACCAAATGACATTCGTTATATTAAGTCCTTGCAGATTGGTGGTGTGCGGGATAGGTTCATCTGGGCACATACTAAGTCTGGCGTGTATGTTGTAAAAAGTGGGTATTGGTTAGCAACGCAAGACCAAGTACTACAGTCGGTCCAGTCGACAAGTCAGGTGGAGCTTCATCACGAGGTTTGGTCTTTGCAAACAGAGCCGAAAATCAGATTATTTCTATGGCGTCATTGGAAGGTGCTTTAGCAGTGACGACGCAGCTGGTTAAACGGTGCATGGAAATTAATCTTAACTGTCCATTATGCTCAGAAAGGACAGAGACAATATCCCATGTTTTGTTTGAATGCCAGGTAGCACGATCGTTGTTGGAATATGCAAACACACCGGAACCTACAGGGGCTATTCTTCATCATTAGAGAAGAATCTTCAGTATTACTTGAGATTACAACATTCTACAGCGGTAACAGTGCAGGTAAAGAGAGCATTGCCTTGGCTTTTATGGATGATATGGAAAAATCGAAATCAAATGGTATATGCTCGGAGACAAAGAGAACCGTCGGTATTGATCAGAGAATTGTTGGACGAGGTAGAGGGTTAGTTTAAGTTACATGACGACGAGCCTCTGGATCTTGGCCCTTTTACAATGAAAGTGAGTGATGCGGAATCTCTATGGGCACCCCCACCGGCTGGATTCATGAAAATCAATGACTCACATTGGAGAAATGATAAGTTACATGTGGGTGGTGCATGGATTCTTCGGATCATCTTGGGACAGTCCAATATCATTCTCGAGAGGCATTTACTTGCTCTCCTAATCGGATTATTGCAGAATTCAGGCTATTATATGGAATTTACGAAGTTTGAGGGATATGAGATGCAGAGACATCATAATTGCATCAGATTGCCAATCAGTGATGGAGGCTTTAAATAAACCGCTGTTGTGGCCAAAGTATAATGCTTTGATTCAGTGCATTTTTGGAATGATACTGAGCTTTGGTCAAGTGATTTTCTAGTGGGTGAAACCACGTTCTAATTCAGTAGCGAGAGAGATAGTGAAGAGTGTTACAAGGGAGGACAGATATCAATCATACCTGGTATTAAGTGGTCCGGCGTGGCTCCATGAAAGACTCAGAAATGAAGTGCAAAATGGCATCTAAAAATTCCTTATTTAGGAGTGGGATGTCGATTGGTTGCTAGGGTTGTTATTTCGGTTGTTGTTATGGTTTATGGTTGTGACTTTACTATTTTATATGAACTTAGATGGGAAAAAAAAATATTAAGAAAGATTACACTTAAAATTTGACAAAATCAATTCATGCGATTTTGAGTTAATAATTAAATTATCGTTTCTTATATTGTGATAGAAAACACAATTTAATTTAACAAATACCAATATTACATCATACGGCTAGGCAACACCACTTTAGCAATAACACATTTTTACATCTAACATTAGTACCTATGAATATTATTTGTAAGCCTGCAAAATTGTTAAAAGAAAAAAATACACATAATCTACTTATTAAGTTATAAATAGATTAATATCTGTTACNAACATTAGTACCTATGAATATTAGTTGTAAGCCTGCAAAATTGTTAAAAGAACAAAATACACATAATCTACTTATTAAGTTATAAATAGATTAATATCTGTTACTAACGCTTCCCATTGAAAAAAAAAAATTGTAAATTTTAAATGGTTATAGAGTGATGATGCANAAAAAAATTTTGTAAATTTTAAATGGTTATAGAGTGATGATGCAAATGTTAAAATAATTTCACTGAGTTATTCATTAAAGATTAACACCTCTTAAACCTAATAACACCTCTTAAACCTATATATATAAGTCTCCTTCTCCTGATTTCGTTGTCCAGCCTCTTTCTCAAATCCTACAAAAAATAAAAAACAATCATTCCAATGGCGCCTGAAACAAACAATCAATCCATGGAGACAAGTTACAACGAAATCGATGCTAGGGTTTCGTTTGATTGTGCGTCAAACACTTTGGAGATAAAGCTAAAACGCAAAGAGAAACAGTTTCTAAGATACGAGAACGGAAAACTGGTAAGTACGGAAACATCAACCATCGTTACTCCATTCCCCATCCCACATGTTGTCTTAAACAACATCGTCGACTTTGAAGACGAAAAGATCTATCGCCTACTCCGCTCAACCTTCGACGATGCTATGTTAAGCGATAGTCTCACCAGAGAGATCGTTTATCAAGCAAAGAAACAAGCTCAGAGACCACTCCACATCTCCATTGACTTCACGTCAACCCCACAAACAATCTCCGGAGACTATGCTACCAGGGAGAAAGAAAAGTGGACATGCGCCATATGTTTGGAGGAGGAGGAGGATAATGCGGCAAACAAGACACAAGAGCTGAATTGTTCTCATGTGTTTCATGATAAATGTCTCTTAGCTTGGCTTTGTAAGAATGATACGTGCCCTCTCTGCCGCACTCTTTTAGAGGACGAGGATGAAAATTTCTCCGACTGAAACAGAGCGTTGAAGAAGTATTCTTTCCTAATCAACTTGAGATTCGACCATCTCTTTTCTTTTAGTATATGTATGTTGAATTCAAGTTCTGTTGTGTAATGTAATCAACTTGATGAATACAAGGTTTGGTCCATTCTGTTTCTTTCAAACATTAATTGATGATGCAATTATGCCTCTGTGTTATTGTCTCCTGAATCTTTTTTTACCCTCCTTGTGGTTACATATTTACATATTCTCGGTGACCTATATTAAAAATTTGTTGAAGGATTGTAAAAATATATCTGATTAGCCAAGTCTCGTTGCTTGTTTGTTGTATTGATTCCAAGTTCTTGCTTTGTTTTGTTCTGTCGGCTGTGTGTTTCGAATTGAATATTTGATCGAATTTTGTGTTTTGGTAATCTTTGTGATGTAATTATGTGTGAGTTCTGATTCCATCGGTGGTTAGAGATTGTGGAAGTGTATGAGAAATCTGTTTTTTTTTTTTTTTTTGTTTGTTTTTGTGATTTTCTGATGCAGTTCAGTGAAAGCGTGAGTTTTACTATATATAAAAATCTTGAATGCTTTGTCAATAAGGTCCTAGAATTGTAGTGGCCATGGAGTAAGATGTTTGTAATCACTGAGAAAAACGTATAATGGACATTGAGGATTCTCAGCGTGTTCTTATTTACCCGTGTGGCACGAGTTATGTTTACCAAAGCCTCCTCACTTACATTACTCAGGCAATTGTATCTTGTTCCATTAGAAACAAACTATTGCCTGTTAAGTTTATGGTTTATTTGCCTAATTTGTTTAGTCATAGATTTATAACTATCATACATTTGTGTTAAACTATAATAATAAATTATATTAAAAGTGATTGTCATATATTTGTACATAATCTTCTCCAAATATTTGAATGCTATGTAACTGTTTTTATGAATAACACATGGAAAATATATGACATATTCTTTCTAGCTAGATAACTTTGGAGTCCAAATATTTGGTGATTGTGACAGTTACACGTGCAAGAAAACAACTTGACTAAACTCTGCTAATTAGATTCGGTCTGGTCCACTTATCATAATGGAAATGGCTACGTAGGTAACTTAATGTGTGATAACGTTGGCTGGACTTCCTTTTGAAATGAATATGATTTGTTCTTCTTCTTTTTTTCTGTATTCAACGAAAAATTTAAGAAATAATTCGCTAACACTTATCACATACTTATCTTTAATCATTTAATGGAATTGGCTACGTAGGAAACTTAGTGTGAGAACCTTTGCTGTATTTCCTTTGATATGATTTTCTCTTCTTTTTTTGTATGCAACGCAAATTTAAGAAATAAATTGTATTGCAATGACAGCGAGGATTTTATTTAGGAATCAAATTGCCAGTCAGTTTTCTTTTTTTTTAATTTGGGAGATTTGCTATTACCTTTTGACCGCAACATATTATAATAAATAAAAAAACATAGAAATAAAAATCAGAAACCTCGAAATCATCGATTTTTTTTTTGTATTTATAATCACACTGAAGGCAAACAAAATATTATATAGAAGAGAGAAAAACAAAAACAAAAAGAAACACAAAAAACTAAAAAAAAAAAAAACATAACGATAGGACGTGAGCTTTTTCACCATATTATTGCATCAGAGAAAGTTTTTGTTGTTCTTCTTAGTGATCGAAACTAAATCCAATTAGATTCGGTTTGCTAGGCGTTAACTGGATATAGAGAACATGTGAATTAGTGATTTTAAAATTCGATTGTATCAAATGAGTTTGATGGTAAAAAAAAAAAAAAGAAAAGAATGCGTTGCAGTATTTTGTAAGTTAACAAGACACAACTTTGAACGAGTTGGAAATCTTTTTAAAAAAAACCTAGTAATACACTGCGACCTCTTATCCTAAAAGTCACTCAAATAAATCATATATATATATATATATATATCTTCATTCAAACACACGTAACCCTACGTACGTACTCTTATTATTGGTTTACATTTTTTCATGCAATTGATAATTTATCATATTAATTCTTATAAATTGGTAGAACGTTCAAACCAACAACAAAATAATTTAAACTTAATGAAAACATGCGCAGATATTAGCCTAGCTCACGTATGAAATTTGAAGAATATAAAACACAAATTTTCATTTAAACAAAAACTAAAGTGGTAAACGAAACAACTTATTTTGTCGAACTTATTAATAAACAAATATTAATATAAGTAAAATCTAAAATTTAAAAGGAAAAATATAAACAATTGAACAACGCGTATATTCGTAATTTATAAATTTTATTAGAATCATCGTTCATTTATAATTTTTGGCAATGCATGATAACGAATCAAACATTTAATTTATACATAATCTCTTTACCAAAAAGATTGGACAGAAATGGTTAAAACTAGCTAGAAGAAAAGAATTTCCAACTACGAGAAAAAATATTTTTACAAATATATATTCTATTTTATTGCCTGGTAGTTAATATTTATGGCTATTGCTATGCATAAGTCAGAGCTGATCCTATATACTACTGTCTCTCCCTCAATCAACGCTGTTAAACAGGAAGTTTGGACCATTCTAGCACCTTCCAAAATTAAAGATTTCCTATGGAAAACTATCTCTGATGCAATCCATGTGGACAAACTTAAGCAAAGAGGTGTTCCTTTGGATTCTTGGTGTCAAACTTGTGGGTTTGAAGGTGACTCCATAAACTATGTATGTCCTTTTCACCTGCACCATAACTAAACAAATTTGAGCTTTAGCTCTATTTCCTTATCCTGAAAATGGGTTTGATCTAACCTCACTTTGTTTAAGTATCCACTTTTGTCTAGTTAAGAGAAAGGATAATTTTATTCCTCTAGAAATTTATAGATCCTTTCCATGGATTCTATGGTACATATGAAAAATAAGAATAGCTTCTTTATAAAAGGTAAGAAATTTTTTGAGGAAGCTTCCTTTCGGTTTGTAGCTCAATCAGATCCTACTTCCAGTCTTTCCAATGCTCAAAACCCTAATAGGCTAAACTTAAACTTTTGTAGGAACCGCTGGAGACCCCCACCTAACCCCTCTTTATATCCACCACATGTTGCATTCATCATTCAAATACTACTATTGCTATTGGTTGGCCCTATATATATATATAGATTTTGTTTCGCTTAAAAGGCTTCTTAATGAATATGATTGAGTTACATTGAATTGATCGACTTGGTATACTATTTGGTTTCACATTTTTTAGCTTTATGTGTTGTGATCCAATGTGATGTTTGCATAGAGAGAGACTTATATTGGTAATATCTGCCAAAGAGAAACCTTGTGTTTAGTTTTTTAACTACATTTTCGTGTCTAAACTGAAACTTCCCACTTTTTTTTTGGCATAAACGCAGGTGAATGATTGTGTGCCAGTTAATTTCTTTAATTACACAACAAAGACTACTGCCGATTAGATACAGGACTGGAGCCAATAAAGGGATCGATATAACTTTGGATAGAGAGAAAACCTTAGAACAGAGTAATCGTGTTTCATTTCCTTGGGTTTTCTGTTCACTATTTTCTTTCGTTGGTTTCTTAAAAATGATTAGCAGTTTCTTACAAAATCACATGGAAATAAGTTTAATTTGAGCCAGGAGAAGCAACTTGGCATTTTACCTCTTATGATCCACCTCATTCAGTAAACTTTGTTGTAGTCCACCATTTTAGAAGATTGATGGTTTTTCCCTTCAATATGTTATCTCTTTTAGCATTATTTCCTTTCAGATTTATTACACTAGCTAGTATTATCGTTGCATTGCCTCCAGGGATTCAAGACTCCACACTTTTGCCCCTAAGACGAAGCGCTAGCCTAGCTTGAAGGTATATCAAATTATGTGTCAAAAGTTTGTTTACTCTTAAAAAAGGTCTAATGCAAACGAGCTTACATAGCAAAAACCCAAATAAATAAAAAGGTGGTATGAAAAGATTATTGAAGACTAATCAACAAGCACAAGGAAAATGAAAAAAATGCTTCTTGCTACAGATATCAATGTGCATAGATAAAGAAGAAACAAAGTTGNCGTATATATCTTAACATGTCATGTTAATCTCTCTTTTTTTTTTTTTTTTTTTTTTTTTTTTTTTTTTTTAAGATTTAAAAATCTTTAAAAAAAAAAAAAAAAAAATTAATTCCTATTATAAACTAAATAATAATAAAAAAAAAAATTTAAAGATTTTCAAATTAAAATTATTTTTCTTATAAATTAATTCCTATTATAAACTAAATAATAAAAAATTCTCTCGCCGTCGGGAGAACAAAACCAAAAACGGAGGAACTTACAGAGGAAGGGTTATGGGGGATTCAGATCTCTAGCCTCATAGTGGATCTGGGGGATTCAGGTTTTCTTTTGGTATTAGATCAAGGTTTAAGTGAAGTTTCTGGGAATGGGATCAGATCGTGGAGATCTGATGTTCCACTCACACCATCAATGAAGACATGGATTCTGGCGTTGGAGGAATTGGCGAAAGTGTATCTCGATGTCTATTTCCCTCGGTTCGCGATGCGTGTTCGCGATGTGTGTTCGCGATTTGGTGACGGTGAGGTTAATTCTATGAATCCCGAACGTTTGTCCCCGGCGGTTGGCTCTGGTCTTCTCTGGTATGAGCATCCTGATTTTCCCGATCTCGATGGCTCCTTCTGGGTACTTGCGGTTTATGATGGTTCGGTGCGCTGGGTTTCTACAGCATTGGACCGATGGGTTCTACGAGCTACGGTTATATCTCCTTACGGTCGAACTCGAAGGGTCTCGCATAATTCACCTGGTGCGGGTCTTCTTGTCAAGGAACGGTCTTACAGAATGGCTTCAGACCATGGTCGCTCGATTGTCGATTGGGTCTTCACGGGTCTCTCCATATCCGGGTATCAACATCTACGGAACTTTGGCTTTACAAAACTTCGGCTTTCTTTCTGTCTGGGTTTGGCTCTAAGGAACAGGGGAAATCTTCGTCGAGGCTCTTCTGAATTTCCACAGGGGAAATCTTCGTCGAGGCTCTTCGTCGGGGCGTTTCAAGGTCTGTATTGGGGTCTGGGTTCAGGATCTTCTCAACGATTCCTCAATAGAGTTTGGAGGTCCACAATTGTTTGTTTTGTAATGGGAGTTGAATATATCCTATCAACATCACCGACTCTCTCTTTGCTTTGGTTTGGTGTACATGGTGCTATGGAGATGATTTTGGTGTATGGCTGCTATCATCTACAGGCTATTAGGGCAGTCTCTCCCATGATCTCCTTGGGTTTACTTCATCTTTCTGGTTCTATTGGCAGAACAGGCTTATTCCATCTCTGGCTTGGGTATGAGGAGAGTCTTTTGCACAAGTCTTCCTGGGGAAAAAGGGACAGGATTAAAGACCGTATATCACGCTCTGATGGAAGATTTCTCGGGTATAAGTTATGGAC
>OVAP01005401.1:0-10324 GCA_900406295.1 Aurinia saxatilis | reverse complement strand
AATCACCTGCGAATATCGCATTCGGAAGGTTGCCACCGGTACTTGAGGTAATCGCTGTCGGGGCGACCATTGTTCTTGCAGTTAAACTGTCTCTGGATGAATGGGCAAGACTTGAACTCATAGAGAGGGTAAGATTTGTCATAGACCCAACTTCCTCTATAAATATTACAAGATGTTTTGTTTGATGGTGATGAAGCATTCACAACAACACTCTCTAATACCACAAGCATCAATACCATGACTACTACAACTCTCGTACCTCTCATCATTGCAAAACTCGTTAGAGGTTGTGTCAATGTTTTGGGTTGTTGAGAAAGAAGAATTGTGTGACAGATTATTATTTTTCTCTTGGTGGCTTTGGTATATATGTATGGTGATATATTTGTAGATTTGGGACATTTATTTTTCCTTATTGAATTTGAGATATTTCCTTTCTCTTTTTTGGGTTATTGGTAGGTGCAATGGACGTTGGAATCTTTTACAATGAGGAAAAGATAACTAACTTTACATTTTTACGTTGGATTAAGTCTTGTGCACTTAGATATGGAAGTTTTTTTTTTNTTTTTTTTTTGTCAACAATGTTATATAGAAGTTTGACTGTTTGAGGGAAAGATAGATGTATAATTAATTGTATATGGAATCTATATCTATGTATCCTTACCATTTTCTGTCCTTACAACTTTTTTTTAAAAAAAAGTTATCACATATATTAAGAAGAATATTAAAAAATTTAGTACTATTTTAATAGATTTTAATAGGATTCATATATCAGTAAAGTAGTTTTTTAGTTATAAAGAGTTCATATATCAGTAAGGTAGATTTTAATAGAAATACAAAATTAATTGTGCCAATAAATTTTAAATGTAATTTACAAGTCCTCAAACCAATAGCACCAGATTTTACTAAAAATATATATTAAATACCAGCTGAAAAAAATATCACTTGACTTTTGATTATTTTAGACTTCTATTAATCACAACCTTATTCACTTAAAAATCAAAAGAAAAAAAAAATAATCTTCAAAATTAGTGGAACATTTTACCACCACATACCATATTCAAATTCCCTCCCTATAAAACAATCTCCCAATATTCAAAACCAAATGACTCATAGCTTCTTTGGGGGCATCTAGCATTTCTCCATTGCCGGTTCAGTCTCTTCAACCTCCTCTCCATGGCCAGTCTCTGTGGTTGAGATGTTGCTGTTATGATCAACTGCTTGGGATCTATTAGTACACTTTTGGCTTCGGATATAAGACCACTTGTCTTGGAAAAGGTAGAACAAGACAATAAAGGAGAGTTGTGCCGTGAAGAGTATAGTCCATATCTTAGCACTTTTGAATGTCTTTTGGGTGTAAGCTTGTAAGCCTGTGTATATGTTTATAACCCCAAGAATAGCAATTGATGTTCCTAATATCCAATGCCCTATAAACCAAATCCTTCTAGCTTTACCTCCCCTGCGATAGTGCAATGTTTACAGTAAATAGATTGAAGATGCAATATATATTTAGTTTGACACATTTAGTTGTGATGAACATATATATATTTAGCATATAAATACCTTGGAGGTCGAAGGAAGCCAAGAAGAGCTTGCAACCAAATAATGATATAAAGTCCAATTCCTAGCTTTTGATGATAATTATTGAAAGAATTGTTGAAGTTTCTTATTGACATTATTGCCGCAATTGTCACAAGTATCACTGCAACGATCTGCTTGTTAATATTAAACACATCACTGTTAACCTTCCAAGTCAAACATGAGCCGCTTGTTGCTCACAAAAAAAAGAAGAAGAAAAAAGAAGTAAATATTCTTTTGTATACAAAGTCTTTAAAAATAATAGGTGTAGTTTCTTAGTTAGGTATCAAAGAAAAAGAAAAGAGAAAGAACGGATAAAAGATCAAGATGATATCGACACTTTTGCTTGGTCTTCAAGTTTCCATGATTACCATTGTGATTAACAATCTAAAATAGCCCAAAAGGTCCTACTAATTACTAATTAAGAAAACAATGAAAAAGTTGTTACTTGAATTTAAACTTTATTCTTTAGACGAAAGAAAGAGGCATCTTTGCTTTACTCTCTATCCACCCATATTCATTTTGACATTCACACCGGCCATTGAAATATCATTTTCAAACTCATACAATGTTTTCAACATTCTCATGATTTAATTTGTTGAAATTTCTAGAAAAAAAGAGAGAGCAAAAAGAAGTGAAACTTGCCTGAGAATTGGCATGAACAAAGAAGAGTCGCCTTAGAGTGTTTGAAGGTTGGTCTTTGGTAGACATTAATCTGATGGAGATTATACCAATTGGCATTAAAACGCCCATCGATGCCCAAAGCATAAAGCCATGAACCTTGATCTCGTACACAAGCTTAGGGGTTATTTTCTGTTTCCAACAAAAACAAAATAAAAAATATTATTATATAGAAGAAACTAAAATATGTTCATTCAAATGAAGAGTTAGGCTAGGGGTTTTTTCATCATTTTAGTAAAAAAAAAAAAATCTTCAAGGGTTCTTTATGGTCCCTATATACTAATAATCAAGAAATTATAATTTAACTCATTAGTTCATAAGTTTTAGTAACAAATATGCTTGGAGCTCCAATGTAAAGAGTTACAAGCTGAATCAAAGAGATTGCAAAGAGTTTGAGATAATAAGCTTGTAGTAATTATGACTAATGATGAAAGCGAGAAAAACAAAAAGAAGAACATGATAACCTCCTTATCGAGTGAACCATGGATGACATTAATGTCCAAGCTTCCGGTGATGTCTTGCGAGGAACATAGGGGAAGAAGAAGACCAAGAAGAAAAAGGAGAAAGATGAATTGGTGCGGATGAATCTCCATTAACTGAAATGGGAACAACAAACACATAGTTTAGAAATATAAATAATTAATCCATGAGTTTATTTCACAAATGTATATATGTGTGCTTGTGTGTGTGTGTAGAGAATGGAGATATGAAATTTGATCCACTAGTTTCCTAGCTATAGAAGATGTGAAAAGAAAAAAGTAGTGTTTACCAATTTGCTTTTAGAGTGTAAAGAAATGAGATAAAAATTAAAGTGCACAACTTTGTAATATAATATGGTTTTGCATGGAGGTTGATGGTTTATATATTGATTATTTTTCAAGTGGGGGGAATGGGCAATTATCTCTAAATTACTCAATTCATCTAAAAATCTATGATCATGACATGTAATCTACTAGTTTGTATTAGTTTAGTCCGTTTATCACATCCGACTAACAAACAAAAACTAATTATGATTTAGAAAAAGTAAATCCAGGTTTGAAATTATCATTAATGATATTTAATTGATAAAAACTATAAAAATTAATTAAGGGGTTGAAAATTTTCTGGTTGTTTCTTATAAAAAGTGAAGTGGACCTTAAAACTGATAATTCCTTAGCTCATCAGATCCATCCAAAAGTAGAATTTGTATTGGAGTTTTATGTTATGTGGAAGAATGTCAGATTTTTATGTAAACTAAAGTGAGTCTTGGCAGGTTGCACTCAAAGACCACTTCTCCAATGCGTTACTGTCAACAGACATCATGATATATATCACTATGAAACGTTTAGATTGATGACCACATGGATAAATAATAATATGTCTCTTTTTCAAAATATGAATTCTCAAAATATAGCAATAATTTTGTTATATGATCATCAAATGTAAAAAAGTTATTTGGTTGTTTAAAGCCACAAAAAATCCTGAATTTAATCATTCAAGATTTGGACGAGCTTAGTCGATAGATGGCCATTTTGATTTCCGCGTATGGGTTAGACAAATTAGTTAGTCCAGCTAGCATACATCTCTTTCTTCTAGCTAGCACATTCTAAAATTGATTTGATAGATCAGTTTATGGACTAACGAAGGTTTTATTTAAGGAAATGCGGAGAATGAAAGAATGTTAGTGAAAAAGGTCATGGAAGTGAGAGACAAATGAGAGAATTAACACAGAAGGAATATACATGTTTACAGAAAGGGAGGAGGACCACTTGATCCTGTTTTGCATTTTCCCACTACAAGCTTGTCTTGATTTACATGTCTAATACTCTTCCCTTTGATGCCTTCAATCATGTACTCTCCATGCATTCTACTGCAATGGTTGTATTTTCATTTACTACTAAGAATAAGAACACAAATGTGTTATGGAAAACTTATATTCGATTTTGATTAGTCATCTAACCGTTTGATCTCGATCAATCTCGACTCTCAATCTTCCAACAGCTACTAGGAAAAAACTTAGTGAATTAAAAATCCATGAGTATACCCGTTAATGATGAATTATCCTCCCATTATCTCGCAAGGCGCTATACCCTTGGACTGGTGCGTAATTAATTTTTTTTTCACGCTAATACTGTTTTCTCTTATGTTTACATCGTTGTAAAATATATATGACATAATCGTATCAATCAATTTGACCCCATAAAAAAAAAACTTATCAATCGACTAAATTCAAATATATGACGACTTGACGGTAAAAATCTTCTCGCAACGATATAAGTTGCACCATTTATATGATGAACAATTTTTTTTTTNTTTTTTTTTTGTTTGCAACACTTTAGTTTTCGATAAGCTCAGTATAGAAACCTATACCATTAATTCTTTTTACTATTGGGGAAAGAATACTATTTCTTTTCATTATATGTAGAAGGTGTTATCCCAAACCGTGTGGCCAAGACTACTATTTTTATGAGGTTATACTCCTAGATGTTTTAGCTAGTTTGACACAACCATTCTCAAATGAAGGCCCATTTTAACATTCATGAGCCCATCCTTCAGTACATCCTACATTCATGAGCCCAACCCCATCTCTACATGTCTTTGCATTAATGTGATCAAATTGTGTGTATTTAGTGTACAAATCCTCCTACTACACCTGCATTTGAAATCCTTAATGTGATATTTCAATCCCAAAAAGGAAAAACACAAGTACAGAAAAGAATTACGTGACAACAGATTAAAACCCATAAATTCACATCAAGTAGCAACAATTAAAGAACCGGTTATTTGAGTTGAGAGCTGGTCAAATTACGTACCGGCCGGTTAAGTAGATGTGATGGCGTTGAAAGAGTGAAGACAGATCAACTGCAATTCCGCGAAGAAAACCAAACCTAACAGCAAATTTCCTGCAAATTCCTTCTCTTCTTCTTCTTCTTCTTCCACCTCGTCTTCTTCAGCTCACACCCAACAAAAAAAAAAAAAAAACCTCTAAAACCCTTTCTCAATCAATTCACTTGTGATCGATCAAATCAATTTCCGATCTACCCGATCCCCATTTCACATGGCTACCAACGGCGCTTCTCCGGTCTCTCTTTCTCTCTCTGTCTTTGATCTCTTCTACACTTTCGTCTTATTCACTCTAAATTGATTCATTTGGATTTTGTAAATGAGCAGAGACATGTTGATGCTACGGAGAACAGTTTGGACAAGATCAAACGACAACTTGCATCTGGTTCTGGTCGGAACTTGCTTCAAGGACCGCTTTTTAAGCGCTCTGAAACTGTTAGTGTTCAATTTCTTTGTCTGGTTTCTCTTCAGCTTTGAGTGGAATGATCAAAAGTCGCTTCCTTTTAATTGATTACATTTCTCACTATTAGGATAACAACTTAACAATGTTTGGTGTTTTCTTTTGAGTACTTGTTTGATGTATAGCCTTGAAAAGTCTTGTGCCACTAGAAAGCTCACACATTGTACCATCATCTTTTTTTTATGATGTGAATAGTTGAGAAAATGGAACGAACGATGGGTGATACTTGATCCAACCACAGGGAAAATGGAGTACAAGTGAGTGANTAAGCGCTCTGAAACTGTTAGTGTTCAATTTCTTTGTCTGGTTTCTCTTCAGTTTTGAGTGGAATGATCAAAAGTCGATTCCTTTTAATTGATTAGCTGAACCAGAGTTATCTAGGTTTCTCAGTATTAGGATAAAAGCTTAATAATGTCTGTAGTTTCGTTTGATGTATAGCTTAAGCATCAATTTGTCTTTAAAAAGTCTTGTGGCACTAGAAAGCTCACACATTGTACCATCATCTTTTGTTTATGATTTGAATAGTTGAGAAAATGGAATGAACGATGGGTGATTCTTGATCCAACCACAGGGAAAATGGAGTACAAGTAAGTGATATCTATTGCTTATATGTAACTACATTTGTGTAGAGGTCACTTCATCTTATTGCTGATGTGTTTAAATGGATTCAGGACGAGACGAAATGAGCCAACTATCAAGGGAACAATTCTGTTTGACGAAAATAGCACAATCTCCATCTCTCCTGTCAACTTCCAGTATGCATGCTACATTGTCTTTTCTGGATTCCGTTTATTGACTTGAGCGCTAATCTGTTTCTTTTTTTTTTTCTCAGGGGACTTCCAAAATATGATGGTTGCTGTATCTGTATCCTTGTTCTACTGAAATGTTGATAAGTTTATCTTTTGTGTGATATATTCCAATAGGAGATAGTTGATTGGACTCTAGAGTTGAGTTTTCTTCGACATTACATAGATATCGGTACCCCACAGAAGAAAGATTACTTTTTGTGTGCAGAGACCCCTGGTGCAGCTAAAGCTTGGGTTACAACCTTACAGTAAGTCCTGTAGGATCTTGATCTTTTGGTTTACTTCTAGTTGCTTTCCAGTCTCGAGGATACCACCATGCTTATTTCATCTATCTTTGTTGGGCCTTGGAATATCCAGTGCCACACAGCTAGTTCTAAAGGCGCATAAAGAGGCCGTCGAGTCTTTAGGCGGAAGTGGTTCAGGAACACTTGGAACCGTTGCAACTGTTGTTANACAGTAAGTCCTGTAGGATCTTGATCTTTTGGTTTACTTCTAGTTGCTTTCCAGTCTCGAGGATACCACCATGCTTATTTCATCTATCTTTGTTGGGCCTTGGAATATCCAGTGCCACACAACTAGTTCTAAAGGCGCATAAAGAGGCCGTCGAGTCTTTAGGCGGAAGTGGTTCAGGAACACTTGGAACCGTTGCAACTGTTGTTGCTGCTGCCAATTCAACAGCATTGGAATGTTCCAAAGAAATCCAGGCAGCAATGCAGATCTCTCTGAGGAGTGCGTTGAAGATAACGGCAAATAAACCAATGGATGGACCACTAGATGATTTGACGATAATGAAGGTGTGGTATTTTTGCTTCTCTCTTTCACCTCGATTTAAGTAAGCATTCACTGATATAGGCATCAATTGACTGTTGGGATCCTTCAATGTCTTGTTGAGTGATGTACGGCATTTTACTGGAAACTCTGCGTGTTAACGTTGAAGAACTACATAACTTAGCAGCATAGCATATTGTCCATGTTAATCCTATTTTCCGCCCAGGTTAGCTTTACCTAGCCACTTACATCTTACAGGAAACTCTACGTGTCAAAGATGAAGAATTACAGAATTTGGCGAGAGAACTTCGTTCTCGTGACTCAACGATAAGGGAGATAGCAGATAAGCTATCGGAGACCGCTGAAGCAGCTGTTGCTGCAGCATCTGCGGCTCATACAATGGATGAACAAAGGAAGATCGTTTGTGTAGAATTTGAGCGCTTGACTAAAGACGCAGAGAAACAGCAAGAAGCCGCAATAGTGAAGGTAATGAAGCCATTTCATATATGGATATACTTTTGCATCCTTATGTATGTATTGTTTATTGGTCTTTGTATCGCCTATGTAGCTGAAGGAATTGGACGAGAAGACATCTACTCTGAGTAAGGAAAAAGATCAATTGGTCAAGGAAAGAGACTCTGCTCTCCAGGAAGCACATATGTGGCGGTCTGAGCTTGCAAAAGCCAGAGAGCGTGTTGTCATTCTTGAAGGAGCTGTTGTGAGAGCAGAAGAGAAAGTGAGAGTTGCAGAAGCAAGTGGTGAAGCAAAAGCAAAGGAGGCTTCTCAGAGAGAGGCAACTGCTTGGACAGATAAGCAAGAGCTTTTAGCATATGTGAATATGTTACAAACTCAGCTTCAAAGGTTAGTGTAACCGAATCCCCTTACATAACCATTAGTTTTCAGGTGCCATAAATCTTTATCGTTTGATAAACAGGCAGCAACTAGAGACAAAGCAAGTGTTTGAGGAGAAGACCGAATCAACTAACGGCGAAACATCACTTCCAATGACAAAGGAAGTAAACCTTGCAGAGAAGAATGTGGATAAAGCATGTCTAAGCGTTTCAAGAACAGCTTCCATACCGGGGGGGAATGTAGTCCATATGAGTGAAGATCAGGTAGTTAACGCTCAGCCTCCAGTTGGAGAGAACGAATGGAATGACATTCAGGCAACAGATGCAAGAGTTTCCGATGTGAGAGAAATATCTGCAGAGACTGAACGAGACAGAAGTAACAGCTTGGATATCCCAGTAGTACCTGAACCTAATGTCCCACGCAATGATCAGCCTTCATAATCCTTTCATCATCAGCTTTGATGGTCATTAGCAGAGCTTCGTACATTCATATATACCCTTGATGGTTTCATAATATGTTTGAAGAGTTGATTGTTCTAACAAAAAAGAAAAATGAATTTGCCTTTTGGTTTTCTTGTAAATCAAGAGTTGTTTAATGTAACATCAACTCTTGTGTTTCTGTCTGACTAGGGAAGGATTCTTTTTCCCTCCCTTTTTATTACAACTTGAAGAACACAGAGAGATGTGTTTAAACTTTAAATCGTGGTTGAGGTTATGTTATTGGATTCATACGAACCAGTTTTTGTATACATGTATTGTTATCAAAGATCTGGACCATATTAAACAACCGATCAACGTTTACTCTGTCCAGTCCGGTTTTTGAAATCATTGCCTTCGTAACTAACTATAAAAGTCTTGTAAAAGTTAGAGATTTCCAAAACTCAAGAAACAAGAGAGGTAACAAAAGAAGTAGAGTTCCGATTTTATTGAAACCAAAAGACATCGACTGAGACAGACTCTCTCACACACACTGTGAGGACACACACAAACCCCATATCAAACATCACAACAACCAAACCATTCCCCTCCATTCTCAAACGGGCAACGCATACTTCTCGGAAACCTCCTTCCACGCAGGACGGTTACTAATCTTATCCCACCACGCACTCACATGCTTCCTATCCTTGATCAAATGACCCTTCCCGATCGGACCCACAAGATACTCAGTGAAAGGAAGATGAGCCAAATCAGCTAGACTCACAAAATCACCAGCCAGATACTCATTCTTCGAAAGGTGAGCTTCATACACATCAAACACTTCCACAAGCTTCTCTTCGCTCTCCTTGATAGCTTTCTCATCAGAAGGTAAGCCCATGAGTGGTGCGAAGACAATGTTGAGCGTTAGAGCCAACAATGGTGGATGGTAACTTGTTGCCTCCACGTCAAGCCATTGCTCAACTTGTCCTCTCTCTTCAATAGTCTTCCCCAAAAGATCAGGTCCTTGTGATCTGTATTTTTCTGCTATGTACCTCATGATGGCACGTGACTCTGTAGCATTAAAGTAACAATCTTTTTAACATATACACGATTCAATCTCGATTTGATGATCAAACAGATCTCAGATCCAAGTTTAAATTTAGGGGAAGAAGCGTACCGAAGATTTTGTAGTCTCCGTCGACAAGAACAGGGATTTTACCAAAAGGCTACGTCGATCGGTAATGAAAACAAAAAAGGAAAGATCAAGATCGGGAAAGAAGACAAAAAAGGAAAGATCAAAATGTGAATCAGAGAGTAAGAAAAAAAGTTGAGATGAAGGAACCTGAATGGCGAGATACTCGGGCTTTCTCTGTTCTCCTTTCATGAGATCGACATGGACGGTCTCAAAGGGTACGCCCTTCTCCACCAATGTCAAAACACCACGCTTTGAAGATGCGAATAAAGGAGCGTAGATCGTCAACACCATTTTTGTTCTTCTTTCTGTGATCAGTTTTCTAATCTCACTCCGATCTTATTATAGAGGGAGAGTGGGAAATGATTAGTTGCGTTTGCGGTCGTATTGTGTAAACGCAGACGTACTTGTTTAGTGTATAAGATATTTAAAATTTGTTATATTAATATATCACATGTCGTTTTTGACTTTTTCAGTAGCAAACTTCAATTTTCCAAACGTCCCATCAAAATAATCATCTTATTTTAAATACAAAGAGACGACCACTTGTCTTAAAGACATCAACCTGACCCGAAATATATATTCCCACTTTATTGATATTAAGATGCAAATCATGCAATGATGTTGATGCACTGATGCTCATTTTGAAACAACTTATTTATTTTTTGGATGTGGTTTTTTTTTTTTCTTCTGTAAATGATTTTTTTTTAGGGAAATTGCACTCAATAACTAGTTTTTGAGTCAAAATTAG
>OVAP01005400.1:0-13073 GCA_900406295.1 Aurinia saxatilis | reverse complement strand
AGTGATGGTCTCGGCCTTGTCATGCCTCGACTCTCCTCACTCTAATAAAACCAGAAGGAATTAGGCAATAAACCAAATTGTTATAGATTCTTGACTTAAAATAGGTACTCATAAAATTGGATTGACAACTATACCGGTTCAGATGTTCAAGTTATGAATTTTCTAAACCGGAAGACTCTCGACTTGCCTTATCTAGCATCTTACGGGTGTGGGAGACTCCAAACATATCTTTGGCGACCAGGAAACATTCTCATTCAACTAGAATATCTAAAAGATGTGGGTAGCTCTAACAAAACATACAAGATCAAGTGGAGATACCAACTTTCCTTATTCGGACCCGAGCACATTCAACATGTTCACATGTGGTATCATAACTCTCCAACGACTATAATTTTTGCTACATCCACAAAATGAGCAAGGATTCAATGAACATGGACGTCCCTTCACATCATTCTTTCATGCCAAAGCTCTCAAGAATCATGTGTACTTCAAGTTTCCGTATTTCGCCCGATTTGATCATAATGGTCCAACAACTAGTTTTTATTTAATTCTATGATTTTTTTTTCATTTATATTATTTTAGAACATTATGTACTCATGTAAGAGCTCTATATAAAGCTCATATCGTCCTTTGTAGGAAGCACCCTTGATCATTGAAATTAATAGAAATCANTTGTAGGAAGCACCCTTGATCATTGAAATTAATAGAAATCATTTTCTCTTTTCACAAAGTTTTGAGTAGCTTTGTGTTGTTTGTTCTTTAGTCTCAAGTGTGTGATTCACTTTAAACTATTAAAACCTACGGATTAGGCTTGTTGAGTGATTCAGCATTCTTTATTGTCCCACTGATTGAGCGAGTCAATCTTTTATCTTCATCTCCGTCTCGACTTCATCCCACATTCCGCTTCCTAAAGCTTGGAATCTCTTGTCTTATTCTGTAATCGATGAAACAAGTGACTAATCCATATCAAGGATGATCATATGTGCCATTAGCCAATCTATTATCTATAGAAAACTTATATAAATCCTAATAATGTCAATCAAATCTCTTCATACTCAGTAGAACTAACAAAGCTTTGTATAGCTAACTAGGAGTTGCTTTATCTTAACCAAAGTTTAAGACATGTAAGACTCCAGTGGGCCCAATAAGCCCAATTAAGAAACACCTCCTCTGTTGTGTAATACACATTTCACTTTCAACTAAACCAAATCCAGAGAGAGAGAGATCGGAGAAAATGGATTATGAGCAGCAGCCGCCACCGTCTTCTGACCCATCGCCGTCTCCATCTGACCGTCCGGCGGGAATTGCATCACCGGAGACACCGTCGAACAATCAGAGTCAGGAGATTGAGGATATTATGGGTTGTGTCACGGCTTTGGAAGCTGCTCTTCTCCCATGTTTGCCTGCTCGAGAGCTTCAAGCTATCGACCGATCTCCTCATCCTTCTCATCAAAGTATGTTCCTTTTATCCTCTACGTCTTACCATTCAACTATTTCGATTCTTAGGGTAGATATGACTCAAGTTTGGTTAATGCCAGTCGGGTTTGGTTTGTGCTGTTTCATACAATCTCTAGTTAGTTTAGAAAGGCAATGACTTCTTGTTCAGTTTGGAATTTGTGTCTTGACAATGTCATTTTGGTAGCTCTTACTGGTTTTGTATTTTACTTAGACCCAAATCAAATCAAACCGAATCGTATTTGTTATTCGATATTCTAGCTTGCCTCCTGATGTATGGTGTTTTGATCCAAGGGAAGTGGCTAATGTGTTAGTTCCTCTCATTAAAACTCTGCAGTTGATGTGGAGCGGCACGCTAGAGATTTCATGGAAGCTGCGAAGAAGCTTCAGCTTTATTTCATGGGATTGAAGCGAGAAGATCACGCACCTACGAGAGCTGAGAGCCTTAAGAAGGTTAGGTTTTGTTAACCTAGAAAACCCACCAATGTGAAACTACAAACCCATTTTGTTACTAACCGGATTTGTTCTTAACAGGAGATTGCATTAATGGAGGAAGAGCTTAAGACAAAAGATGAGCTTATAAAGAAACACACTAGGCTTATCCAAGAATCTCAGAAGCTGGTGAAAGAACAGATTGAGAAACACCGAGTGGAGCTGGAGAAAGTATAAACATCATTCAAAGTTTATCCTTGTTTCTGTTGTAATGGATCAAGCAAGTTTTGAAATAGTAAATAGCATAACTCCACTTCCATTATTCATCCATTTATGTCTATTTTACATTACAAGAGTAAAATGCAGAGCTTAAGTCTTGCATTAATGGAGAAAGAGCTTAAGACAAAGGATGAGCTTGTAAAGAAACACACTAGGCTTATACAAAAAACGCAGAAGTTAGTGAAAGAACAGATTGAGAAACACGAGTGGAGCTGGAGAAAAGTACAAACATCATTAAAAATGTATCGTCGTTTGTTTTGTAATGGATCAAGCAGGTTTTGAAATAGTAAATAACACAACTCTACTTTCATTATTCATCCACTGATGTCTATTTTACATTGCAAGAGTAAAATGCAGACAAAGAGGGATTCCATCTGCAAATCCACATCTCTTACAGAAAGTGAGACACACTTATTATTTTTGGTGGTTTTTTATCTTCTAGGTTTATAGAAGTCTAAATTCATTTACATAAAAGAAAGCTTCTAATAGAAAAACGTCAAAGAAACCTTCTCACGGAGAGTCTCTCGAGCTTGTCTTGATAACTTCCATCTCAAATATCCATATGAGAACCACTTGGGTTTGGTTGGCTTTCCAAAGGCATGTACTGTGCCATGATCCCTCTAATTTCCGCATCCATGTAGCTCTGCATAATAGTATTTTGTTAATTGAACACCTATCAAGATGGCAAAATCTATATATATTTTCTTTTATGATAACAAGACCAGAGTGAAAAACATACTCTGATTCTGTATTTGTAGACAGCATATCCAGCAAGACCCGCAACACCAACTCCAATTATAAGAAACCACAAAAAGCTCCAGCTGAGTTTTGAGGTTCCAACTTTGCCTGAACCTACAATATCCATCATATTCAAAGACAAAAAATCTGATTAATGATTCCAAGTGAAGTATGGGCTTAGGCAGAAGGAAGGTCTCTTATTTTTACCTATGCAAGTGTCATGTTCACGCATGTAAAGCAAACCATTGCTGCAGCTGCATTCATAACTTCCCCATGTGTTTTTACATTTACACTCTCGGCACTGGCAAACCTTCTTTTCTTTGCACTCGTCCACATCTAACACATCCAACCAAAAGAGATGATGAAATTCTATCAATAATCTTCACTTTTTCTTTAATTTATTTCTCACAGCTGTGTGTCTGCATGAATAATATAGACCAACATGCATGCACATAAACAACAGGTGAATAGCATGTTACTCGTGATGCCTGCAACTTAAACCGTCGTGGCTCTATATATGCATAAATAGCATTACCAGTAATATGTAAATGAACTACATTTTTATCTACTCAGCAGTTTTTCAGAAGCATATATAAACACAGTTACTAAGATCTACATGCAAAGTCATACACATGTATTTCTTCTCCCTCTGTTTCGTAGAAATAGAAGTTTCCAAGTATAAACCTATGTAATACTCAAACTTTCATTTGCAATTTTCAAAAATACTAAAAATAAATAGAGGGTATATATGATTATAAAATGTTTTTTTTATCATGACTTAGATACTCTAAAGCATCTATCGTATTAAACAGAGTATAAGCATATAAACAATCATAGGACCTTCTGCGATAGGCCACTTATACAAATATACGTAGGTAAAATAATACCACACTGCATAGCACACTAGCTAATAACTCAATATGATTGGAGATGTTTTCTAATAGTACTTCGCTACACATGGCTAGTACCTATATGCAAGTAGACCACATGTATTTAGCTGCTAGTAATTATTACCTTCACAGTTCTTCACTCCATCACCCTTGAACCCATGTGGGCATTTGCAACCATTTGAGTGATCATCCTGAAAAATCCATGTAGGTTAAGAAGAAGATTGTTCAAAAATTAGAAGTTAGCATAGACAACAAAATACTAACCACGCAAGCAGAGTAAGTGTAACTGCCTCGGGTTTCTCTCCAGCATCCTCCATTGTTGATACCACAATGCAAAGCTCCAGAGGCTGCCAAGTGAAACAACGTTGAGAACAGGCCAAAAATAAGGATACAAAAAAGTATCTTAACTAAAAATTGGTCACAAGTATCAGTTGATTATCATTATTCATACGTCCAGATCTTTCAAAAGATCTACCAGTATCAAAATACTTGCGAAATAGACTTGAATGCTATGGCACTTTCATGTACCATGTTCTATACAAAAGATGTCAAGCTGCACAAATAAAGACTAAATTACCTCTGCAGTGAGTGTAACCATCACCAACAAATTTAACACCTTGAACAGTAGGGCACTCACACAATCTCCCCCTAAAAGTGTCCTAAAATGCCAATTCAGATAAAAAAACAAAAGTAATCACTGTCAGTAACAACCACAAAACCAAAATTAGGAAAAAAAAAGAAAAAAAAGAGAGCAAGCCCAAATGATACCCGGCATGCAGTTATGTTGGCAGATTTGTCTTCCCAGCACCCACCATTATTTTCCAAACATTCATTAGTTTCCAAATCTGCAAAAGAAAAAACAGAAACATATCCGAATAAATGTCCTTCCTTCATGACATAAGTACTGAATAAACAAATTGAGGACAACCCTAACGCAAAGTTTGAATGCACTAATAAATTTCTAAAATTTTATAAAGAGTTGTGAGCTATGGACAATAAGACCTTCAGTTAGACATATAGCTGGTTCTGTTGACTCTTGGAAACCTGAACACATAGCTTTCAGCACTGCCCCTTTTTCCAGTTTACCTACGATCATGAAAGAATATTCAGTCAGCAAAAAAATAAGTAAGATGCTGTAGAAAGGGAGACAAGTCATCATATATTTACAATACCTCTATATTGTCTGTTGTTCACGACAAGAGTTGGGAGTATAGTCACATCCCCACGGGAACCTTTTCCTATCTGAAATAGAATTGGACAATATATACGACAACTTGAAAAGATGAAAATCTAAAAGAGATAAGTAACAGGCAATTAATTACAGAAAGACAAACCTGGGACTCTTGCTCTGCTTTAAGAATTGGGTTCTCCACATCTGCGTCAGGGTCTCCTATACACTTGTCTACCTTCTTGAGATCAATGTCTGAATGCACAAAACAGAAAAAAATTACATAATTAGCCATTCTGAGTAGATATTCATAAAATTTAGGATGAAATATGCACAAACTCGAAAGAGATAACATATATAACCGGCCAATATACGTTTCTTTAAAACAGCAAGCTTTAAAAGGTAAGCTGACGGTTATCAATCAGTTGTTTTTTTCTACGTCATGGATGAGCAGATAGCCAAAAATACTGTTCAGCTTTCAGCTACCAGACACAAATAATAAATGGTTTGTAGTTATCCCCAAATCTATATCAACATGTGTCAAAAACTCATTATCTGATATAGCGATGTTTGTCTACAGAGCTCTGCCTAATAGATTGCGATGAAGAACTGGCTCTTTACAGCCACATATAATGAGTTGATTAAACAATATCACAGGAGCAAAGGCCATAGATTAATGAAGCATTTTACTCACCAAGGGACTTGATAATCTCATCTGCGCACTCCTTGGTGTACTTCTTCTCCTTCATTGGACACCGGATAGCAAAGTCAGTCACATAGTCCCACCAGACCCAGGGCTTACCAGTGTCATTCATCACTTTAAAGACACAAGCCTGGCGCAAATTCTGAACAACGACATCCTTCCCATCATACCCTTTAGTAAAATCCTGCTCAGGATCAGGGGCACAGTACCTTCCATGGTTGATACACTGCGACTTACACTGTTTACTCAACGTAAAAGCTTCAGGACAGTACCAAGTAATGTAATGAGGCGTGAACTGAGTATGCCCTCCTTTCTCAAGAATCTGAGCAGCTCCTTTGAAATTCTTAAGAAACTCAATCTGAGTATCGCACTTCTTACCACACTGGTCATTACTATTAGTCCAGAGCTCATACTCAACACGCTCATCCGGATGCGGAACAGACTCAGTCCAGTCCAGCTTCATATTAACCATATCACCACCGGAAAGCGCAGACTTAATACTATCTCCCAAAGACTTGGTAATCAAAGCAGAAGGAATAGTAATATTCTGAAGATAATCAGCATCAGACTTATCTTCTTCAGGTGTATCCATTGTAATCAACTGCTCAGCTTTATTATCAGCCACAAGAACCGCTGCTGCTCCAGCTTGTTGAGCAATCCATGCTTTCAAAGTGAAGAAACAATCTGTACATACAAACAAAACCCAATTCCCAAAATCAAATCTTTAAACTCCAATTAAAGCAACAAAACTAAAAAAAGGAAGATTTTTACCTCCACGATCGATGAGAACAAAAGTGGGTAATCGTCCAGGTTTCGATTTGAATGAGATATCGAAATCTCCATAGCTTTTACAAGCTTTCTGATTCGATTTAGGGTACACGACGGTTCCGACTAAAGTACCACCGTATTGAGGAACACCGAAATTGCCAATTGCGCATTCATAAACACCTTTGATCGAATCAGGTGATGTGACTTTGAGATTGTTCTTCTCAACAACGAATCTAGAAGACGCTAAACTCAAGATCAGAAGAAACGAGAGAGTTAAAACCCCTAGCTTCTCCTGATTCATAGTTAAAAATCGGATAAAAGGGTTTGTAATCACAAGTGATTAAGATCGAAATCACTAATCTTTAGAGAAAGAGAGAGAGATCTGGAAATGGAAGATTTGGTTTTGTTTGATGGTTGAACAGGGTAAGTGAAAGAGAGAGACTTCTTAGTTAAGGAAGAGATTTATGTTAATTTATTGATTTACTTAATAGTTTAATTACGAGTTAGGAGATGGGTTTAATGGAATTGGGTTTCTTCCTTGTCTTTTCCGAAAATGTGGAATTGTGGATGAATTTTTTTAAGAAATTAAATAATGACTCAAAAATAGGAAGCGAGAAACACGTGTGAGAACTTCTTTTTTTTTTTTTTTTTGTCAACACACGTGTNAAACTTTTTTTTTTTTTTTTTTTTGTCAACACACGTGTGAGAACTTCTAACTTCAGGATCTTTGTGACACACAAAAAAAAGAAGAAAATATTATTGTAGTATTTCAACCTATTTCATGTAAGGTAGATACACCCCTAATAAAGAAATTATTGACCAGGCACATACATCTGCTAACTACTTTGCAGTTTACATGAAATGACATTTTTTATATGGTTTTGTATGATGAGTTTTTTTTTTCGACAATGCAGAGATACTAAGGATTATCTACTGGATAATGTTCACGGTAATGTTCCTCAGTGACGCTATCGACAAACATGGTATCCCCGATGATTTGTTGGAAGAGGCTTTAAAGATCAGTCTGGAAATATTTAGAGCCAGAGAAATGGAGAAACAATCAAGTCAGGGATATCCTTTAAATCTCAACCAAAATTCGGGACAGTTTCAAATAGGTCTATCTGCAGTCATTTTCTATGGTGCCTCCTCTTCTAAAAGAGTTACATGTAGTCGCAAAAAATTTATTCCACGGAAAGGGAAAGAGGTACGTGCTTGAGGTGCAAGATCTTCCTTAGTTACATCTTGTTCTACGAAAAGAAAGTCTGAAACAGTTGGCGGGAACTCAGCAAAAAATTCCAAACGAGTTCAATCAAGGATGGATCCAGTTGATCCGCCGTCTCATTAATATGTATCTTGAGCTGGAATTGTCAAGGGGTGGGAACCACCTTGATAATTAATCGTCTCAAGGAATTGCACCGGGTGTATTTCCCTGAGATTTTGTTCCTAATGGAGACGAAGAATTACGATAAAGTTTTAGAAGATATTCTTGTTTGGCTTGGTTACAATCGTTTTCGCACTGCTGAACCTCTTGGTAGAAGTGGAGGTTTGTAAATTTTTTGGGAAAGGAGTATGAAAATTAAATTTCTATATGTGGATAAGAATCTTTTGGACCTCAAACTTACTCAGGGGTCCAAATCCTGGTTTCCGTCATGTGTGTATGGTAATCCTACCCCAAAGCCGCGGAAAATAATTTGGGGATTACAAGGATCGGAGTTATTAGGACGACTCCTTGGTGTCTTATCGGTGATTTTAACGAGATCCTATGTAACGAGGAAAAAATTGGAGGTCCAAGTAGGGATGAGTCTACATTCAGGCCGTTCAGAGATATGCTCGATGCTTGTGATATGGTGGAGTTAGGAAGCACATAAAATAAGTTTACTTGGAGAGGGGAAAGAGGTGATCACACAACTTGGTGTAGGCTTGATAATTGTTTTGCGAATTCGGACTGGAGCAGAATTTTCCCTAACTCTCATCACTGGTTTCTGGATCATTTTGGTTCGGACCATAGTCCAGTCCTAGTGAAGTTTGCAGGCGAACAAGAGTCATTTCGTGGACAGTTTCACTTTGATAAGAGATGGGCAGAGGACCCGTCCTTCGAAGCAGTCATTGAGGAAGCTTGGCATGCTACATCCATGAGTGGAACCAAGTCTAGCTTATCTCGAATGGTGGAGTGTCGGAGAGCCATTAATAAATGGAAAAGGAAAGAGGGGACAAATTCAAACATCCATATCAAGCTTTTACGTGAGGAGTTGATAACTCTGGAGGAAATGAGGACACATCAATCAAGACGTATTAAACCTATCAAGGATGAATTAGTTCAGACCTATCGTCAAGAGGAAAAGTTTTGGAGGCAGAAGAGTTGGGATAAATGGCTTCGTGAAGGAGATAAAAACTCTCATTTTGTCCATATTTCTGTCAAAGCTAATAGAGCCCGAACTTCTCTGAATTTTCTGCTTGATGATGACGGGAATGATCACACGACTACTGAAGGGATAGCTCAGGTAGCTATTCAGTATTTTCATTCTCTATTTCAGACATCTAGTCCTGGTTCATGCTTTGTTCCCTTGACTGGAATGCACTGTCCGGTTACAGAGGCCGTGAACTCTCTCTTCACTAAATGCGTGACTGAAGAAGAAATTAAAACTGTTGTGTTCTCTATTAATGGCGAAAGCGCTCTTGGTCATGATGGACTCACGGGGTTCTTTTTTAAGAAATACTGGGAGACGATCAAAGGGCAAGTGATTGATGATGTTAAAGGTTATTTCTCTACTGGAATTCTGAATGAAGAGTGGAATGTTACATATATCACTATGATTCTCAAGATCCCCAAACCAAAACGCATGACGGATATTCGTCCCATTAGCCTATGCTCCGTGATATACAAGATAGTCTCTAAAATCATGGTGAATTGGTTGAAAGGAGTTCCCGCAGATTATATCTCCTACTCAAACCGCCTTTGTTTCTGATCGCTTAATCTCTGCTAATATATTAATTTCTCATGAGATAAACCATGCCCTTCAGAATGATCCTGCAATATCTAGTGAGTATTTGTCGATTAAAACTGACATGACTAAAACCTACGACCGAGTGGAATAGTCCTTTATCGACGAGACAATGAGGGCATTGGGTTTTAATGAAATCTGGCGTCGTTGGGTTATGAGTTGTGTTTCCTCTGTTACCTACAGAGTGTTAGTGAATGGCCAGCCTTTCGGAAAATTTAAACCGCAACGAGTAATCCGCGAGGGAGATCCTCTCTCCCCGTTTCTTTTTGTTCTATGCACTGGAACTCTGATTCATATACTATATTCAGCGGAACAACGGGGTAGTATTGAAGGCTTTCACTTTAATGCGGAGGGTTCATCCATCACTCACCTTCTTTTTGCGGATGATAGTTTAATGTTGTGCAAGGAAAATGTGATACAAGCAGAAAAGTTGGCCAAATGTTTTCATGATTATGAGATAATCTCGGGACAACATGTTAATCCCTCCAAATCTGCAATTACTTTTGGGTCCCTTGTACCGTTGGAAACTCGAACAAGTATCAAAGGCATTCTGAATACAACAGCTGAAGGAGGACATGGGAGATATCTTGGTATGCCGGAATCTATTGTGGATACGAAACATAGTTTCCTTGAGTTTGTAAAAGACGGGTTTAAGAGCCGAATCTCAGGCTGGTATGGGAAAAAAACTCTCACAAGGAGGAAAAGAAATAATGTTAAAATCCGTGGCTATGTCTCTACCAGTTTTTGCGATGACTTGCTTCCAATTTTCACAAGACGGGTGTACTAAGCTAAAAAGCAAGATGATGACTTACTGGTGGGGAAATGAAGAACGGAAGAAAAAAATCCATTGGGTTGTCTGGGAGAGACTTACTCTAAAGAAAGCTTTGGGTGGACTTGGATTCAAAGACATAAGTTGCTTTAACCAAGCTTTGCTTGCAAAGTAAGCATGGAGTTTGGTCTTTGGTCCTGGATCTCTTTTTAACCGATTCTTCAAAAGTCGATACTTTCCACAAGATGATTTTCTTAATGCAGTAAGAGGCACCAATATTTCCTATGCGTGGCAGAGCATACTATGTGGTAGGGTGTTACTTATTCATGGGCTTACTCAAACCATTGGCAATGGCCAACAAATGCTAGTTTTTTTTTTGTCATGAATGGATCTTGGATGGAGTTATGAGACGCCCATATAGTTTACAGATTGAGGTGAATCCTGAGCTCAGAGGAGCGGATCTCATTGATATGGTTTCAGGAGATTGGGACATGAATCTGTTGCAGATCCTGTTTCCCTTCGAAGAAATTCAACGCATCAAAAATATCAAGCCTAACTTTGCTCGTGAAGATTTTTTCTTACGGAAAGCTACAACTAATGGCATATATTCAGTTGAGACAGGTTATGAATTTGCTCTCAACCTCAAGCACAAAGATCTTTAGTGTTGTAGAGAATTTTAAAAGTCGGGAGATTTGTAAAATCTTTAGTGATAAGAATTCTAAGAATCTCATGTGTACCCATGAGATTTTCAGAATCATGTTTAATGAGTAAAATTATAAAGAATCTATGTCCCAATAACCATTGATTTTAATAGAATTTCAGAATCCATAATAACAACACTTTTTGAATAACAGAGGATTTCATTAAAAATTTAAGAATTCATCAACCAATAACAAAAGATTTTATTAAGAATTCAACAATCCATCTTCCAATAACAACGAAATCTCAATATTTCAAAAGACTTTAAGAATCCATCTCCCAATAATCCCCCCCCCCNCCCAAAAAACCCCCCCCCCCCTTAGTAAAACTGAGTGTGCTCGACGTGAGCTCGACACGTGAACGATACTTAAAATCTATGATTAATTCACATGTCATTAACAAAAATTGATTTACTACTGTCATTATTTCTCTTTTAAAGAAAAATAGTTAATATATAAAAAATATACCTAAAAAGTTGGGTGAATTTGGTCAATAGCCAAAATGAAAGTGAAACTTAAGCTTATAGCCAATTCAACCCCCTAATAAATTTAATAACAGACACCATATACAAATGTCTCCTTTGTCCTTTTGTCCTCACATATTCACTATGAAGAAATATAAAATTTTATTTACTCCCTTTTGCATTGTTTCTTAGTCACTTATAAGTGATTCATTAAATCTATGAATTTCATTAAAATAATATAAACTTTTTTCAGTATTTAGTATGATTACGGATAATCTAAAAAGATAATTTGGATATGTGGTTATGAATGAGAACACATCATCATATTCTATTTGTCATGTCAAAAAATAGAATAGAATTTCATAATATTCACAACAACACCCATATATATAATTTCTTAATCCAATACATCAGATCTTAATTCTAAAACTTAACAACGGACTAGATTTTAAAACTTACAAACAAACTTTGAATCTAAAAATGGTGAATTTTAATAATTTTAGTGGAAGTAATTTATTATAACAATTTATGTAGTACACATGATATAGTTTATGTAGAATGGTAAGAATTTGTGTGCTAAATGCTAAATACTCAATTTTGAATCTTATAAATGATTAACATACTATGGTATGTATGAGTATTAGTATTAGTATTACAGAATCGATATAAAATAAATAGTACTCCCTCTGATTCTAATTAACTGATTTTTTATTGGTTATATTTGTTTGAGAATATAAATAAAACATGTTTTATTTTGAATTTTTTTCCCGGTGATTCTTAATCAGTGTGCAAAAGGCTAAAACATCATATATTATGAAACACAGAGAGTATAACATGAGGAGTATCTTACAATGACGAATTCCACAAAATAGGACAACTTATGTATAAATCTCTAGTATTCTCTATCCTAGAACTATGGTGAAGCCAGAAGGTCCCTGTAAAGAAAGCAAAGCCATAAAATCCACCATCCTAAATACGAGGAGCTGAGCTGATACATGTTCAGAGGGAGGAGCTCTTGTGCTCGTTTGCATTAGTTGTACCTAAATAACAAAAATATTCAAAACTTTAGGGTTCTAGTAGATAACACAAGACCTCAAAAGATCCATTTATACATACTGTTGAACTCTATGACAAAGATGCCAGATACTTGGATGGAGTGGCACAGTGTATGGAATTTCCAAAAGATAAGCAAACAAAAAAACAAGTAAAAGGGACTCCTAGAGGTGAGTGGCACACAGAGAATTGGAGAATTACGATGAAACCTAATGGATAGTGGAAAAAGAAACATATTATTAACTAACCATGATCTTCAGCATGCAGATTTCTGCAGCTACTGACCTAATCCAAATCCTAATTCTAAATTAAACAATCACACAGATAATTTCATCAATTTACCAGGCATTTCAATATTTAATAATTTTGACAATCCTGTAAACGAGCAGAACACTGAAAACTCGATCGGGAGAGAAAAATGTTTTGTACAAAAAAGAGATAATTCTTGTACGTGGGAGAATGGATGACGAAGCACATATTCAATTTCAAATTAATAACAAGGTTTACGACGTCATCATACCTCCTGGATATTTATACTTGTTTACTGATTCTTGAACTCTGTCTGCAGCTTTCTTCAATGAATCGCAGAGACATGGTATTACCGATGTAAGACCAATATTTGTAAAATACTACGGAATTAACAATTTAACCAAG
>OVAP01005398.1:0-13075 GCA_900406295.1 Aurinia saxatilis | reverse complement strand
TAGTAGCGTTTTCAGTGAGCTACCAATGCCCAGTATTCTTGTAGTGTACTGATGTATATCCACAATACCTCGTCNCGTTTTCAGTGAGCTACCAATGCCCAGTATTCTTGTAGTGTACTGATGTATATCCACAATACCTCGTCCTTCTACTAATCCCGTCGTGCTTACGAAAATGTCGTGCTTCCGAAAAACGTCGAGCTCCCCTAAATTTATATATTATTCCAAAAATTTATTTCAGAAATAACACCTTGACACCTCGTGCTTCTGTAAACGTCATGCTTCTGCCACCTCGTGCTTCCGCCGATTAAATCTCGGTTATTCTGTCTCGATCACTTGGCTTGTTCCCCGATCACATGTGAGGGTCATTACAGGCGCGAACAGAATAGAGGTTTCTGACGACGATCACGATCCTTATGAGGAAATCGAGCATCGCGATCTCCGCGCCGAGCTCAAAGAGATGCGAGCTATGATCGCTAGAACCAATGACAGTTTTAAAGCAGTCCAAAACAAGGTTCACCGAGCGACTTCTTCGGCTTCCGCGATTGATCGGATGGTGGAGGAGGCGAGGAGAACTCCCTTCACTCCAGCCATCACAGCGGTGAACATAACTGATCCTGGGAAGATGAAGATCCCGATCTTCAAGGGTTTCACCGACCATAATGCTCATCTTGCTGCGTTCCATGTAGCCATGAACAGGGAAAAATTCCCACCAGGGCAGAGAAAGGCCGGTCTTTGCCTCCTTTTCGCTGAACGCTTGGACGGAGCAGCACTCCGCTGGTTCATAAATTTGGAACCATATTCAGTGGACAACTTCGACACCATCTAGAGCAAGTTCCTGCCGCAGTACGTNGAGGTCCCGCCGACGTCCTGTGTGGGGGGAAGAACCGGAGCCGACCGGGAAGGATCTGTGGAACATCCGACAAGGAAAGAACGAATCATACCGTGACTTCATAGTCAGATTCAAGTCTATCTTAACACAAATCGATGGTATGGGCGACGAAGCCACGCTTGAAGCCCCAAAACAGGCACTATTATTCTCTGGTAAATTATCCTGATCTCTGGCGAAACGACCGGTCGTCACCATCGAAGAAGCTCTTCAACGAGCTGTTGGGTACATAGCCGACGAAGAAGAGATGCTGACTCTCCAAACAAAGCAAGGACGGTCGACGAGATGACCATCGTCTTCTGTACCGCAACAATCTACGCGAGCAAAGACTGCCACCGGCCGCTACATCGACTATGAAGGATCGTCTCAGGATGGCTCCTACAACTACCTTGTGGATCATTCCGAGGACAATGAATGCCATTGCACCGAGGTAACCCCTGAAAGGAGCCAAGGACGAGGTAGAGGCCGAGGCGGAGGTCGAACAGGGGGCCGAGGACGAGGACGTTTAAACCAGTGGCTCCTCCAGAACAACTACGATGAAAACACCTTCTACGACCATCACCAGAACAAGGAGCATGGCACTGCTAACTGCAAGGTCCTGGGAGCCCTCTTGGCCAAGTGTTTAACCGAGGGAAAACTGGGAGGCTTCAGTATAAAATATTTTTCAGGACCAAAGAAAGATGACGCCCGACCAGCTCCACAACATAACGATACAGCTAAACGCGATAGAGGAGAGGAAGATGACCAGCAGCGACGACCTCGACCTCGGATTAATATGATCATGGGTGGATCACAATATTGTTTTGACACGGTATCTTCCATCAAATCCTTACAGGGACAGGCCGACTCCATCTCCAGAGTGACATCCGACCGCGACATCCCCGACCATAGCATGTCCTTCGAAGCCAGAGATCCCAAGGGGATCGTTTACCCTCATAACGATCCTCTGGTGATTGAACTCCTCGTCAATGATTTAGAGGTTTCTCAGATCCTTTTCGATACAAGAAGCGTGGTGGACGTGATCTTCCGGGAGACCCTCCGAAGAATGAACATCCCTCTCACCGAGGTGGTTTCAATCATGCTCCCAGTTCAGGGTTTGGGCGTAACCAAGATCGTGGATTTCTCAGTCGACGACCACCCAACTGTATACAACGTCATACTCGGCATACCATGGCTAAACACGATTGGAGCTGTCCCTTCTCCTTACCATCTGTGCGTGAAATTCCCAACACCGATGGGGATTGGGATGATTCGTGGAAGCCAAAGAGAGTCCAGGGTCTGCCTCTTGGCCGAGCACAAACTTAGATCTCATGTGACTGACCGAAGACCAGTGGCCGAGGCAAAAAAGAGTAGAGCCGATCATGATGATGAAAAACAGCTAACAAAGGTCTTATAGCAATTACAGCTCGCGGAGTCTCCCAAAGGACCAAAAACGGAGACCCCGTATTGTCAGTACGATAGACGACGAGCATCCAGAATGTTATGTGGAAATTAGCAGTCAGCTCCAGGAGCCTCTATGCTTAGAGATCATCAGATTACTCAAACAGAACGTGAACACGTTTGCCTGGACAGCCGAGGATATGCTTGGGATAAGCACACAGATAGCTTGCCATGAGTTGAACGTTGATCCCTCTTTCAAACCTGTCTAGCAAAAACGAAGTAAGCTAGGCGATGAACGAGCTGCAGTAGTCAATGCCGATGTCGATCACCTACTCAAGGTTGGATCCATAATGGAATCTAAGTTCCCAGATTGGATCGCGAACCCGGTGGTCGTCAAAAAGAAAAACGGAAAGTGGAGAGTATGTGTAGACTTTGAAATTTGAACAAAGCATGTCCCAAAGACAGCTTTCCACTCCCACATATCGACCGACTTGTTGAAGCCACCGGCGGAAATAAACTGCTGAGCTTTATGGATGCATTCTCTGGTTATAATCAGATCTTTATGCATCTGACGATCGCGAAAAAACAACGTTCATTACTGATCGGGGAACGTACGGTTAGAAAGTAATGCCTTTCAGGCTACAGAACGCTGGAGCTACATACCAGCGCCTGGTTAACAGAATGTTTGCAGAACAACTGGGCAAAACCATAAAGGTCTACATCGACGACATGCTTGTCAAGTCCCTAAAAGCCTCAGACCACGTTCACCACTTGGACGAGTGCTTCCAGAAGCTCAACTCGTACAACATGAAGCTCAATCCAACCAAGTGTCGGTTCAGGGTAGAATCAGGAGAGTTCCTCAGCTACCTGGTCACTAAGCATGGTATCGAAGCGAATCACAAGCAGATCGAAGCCATCGAGTCTATGTTGTTACCTAAAAAGGAAAAAACACGTCCAACGACTCACGGGACGAATAGCATCACTAAATCGGTTCATCTCCCGATCAACAGATAAGTGTGTCCCCTTGTATAAGACCCTTCGAGATACAAAGTTGATCGTTTGGACTGACCAGTGCGAAGTCGCCTTTCAGCAGTTGAAGCAGTATCTCAAGACTCCACCAATCCTCTCGAAGCCTATAAACGGAAAGCCCCCTTTTCCTATATATGTGTTTGCTGCCGCAGTCAGCAACGTTCTGATCAGAGAAGAGGACAGCAAACAGCGAGCGATCTTCTACGTTAGTCAATCCCTGACAAGTGCCCAGACGCGTTACCCGCTGATGGAGAAATTGGCCCTCGCCGTCGTAGTCTCGGCTCGGAAACTGCGTCCTTATTTCCAATCACACGCGATCATTGTACTCACGACATACCCTCTACATGCTATCTTACATAGTCCCAATCAATCTGGTCGTCCTGCCAAATGGGTAATCGAGCCCAGCGAGTACGATATCGAGTATAGACCGTGTACCGCAACAACGGCACAAGTTCCCGCCGACTTCGTCTTAGCTGGCTTCGCAGAAGAAATCAACGGAGACACCTTCTCGGAAGACTCAGCCGAGCAATCCCAGCCGTCTATGACCAAGGACACGTCCGAATCAGTCACGGTGCCCTCGGCATCTCCTGAGCCGACATTGAGTCCAACCTGGTTACATGACCGCTCTGCAGCCTTCTTTCCAAAGGCTTGTCCTGAAAACTAGGATCAGCCATCGGGATATATCAAACTTCTCCGAACAGGGAAGTCATCGAGCAATCTTTCCGACTCAACTTTGAAGCATCCAACAGTGAGTCAGAATATGAAGCCCTCATCGCGGGACTTCGCTTAGCACGTGGAATGGAGGTCCACCGGCTACATGCTTTCTGCGATTTCCAGCTCGTCGTCAACAAGTTCCATGACGATTACTCGAATCGCGATGAGCGGATGGAGGATTACCTGAATATTGTCCGAGATCTTGCCTCAGAGTTCGACGAATTCACTTTGACTCGGATCCCACGATCCAAGAATTCGTCGGCTGACGCATTAGCTGCCCTCTGCTCGGCATCGATTTCTGATTTCCGCCGAATTATCCCAGTAGAGTTCCTTGAAACCTCGAGTATTCAATCAAGTCATCAGGTCACATTAATCGACCAACTCCCGGAAGAAGCCGGCCCTGTTATGATGGAAACTGACCATTTGGGAAGTACTCCTCCTATTTATGGATGCGACCGACCCTAGATCTCCAAACTACAGAACTTCATCAAGGATGGCACGGTCCCAACCGAAAAGTGGGCCGCACACAAACTAAAATATCAGGCTGTACGATACTCTATTACCAAAGGACACCTTTACAAATGGTCTGCCTCTGGACCACTTCTTCGCTGCGTAGAAAGTGCGGCAGCTTGGCACGTCATACAGAAAATCTATGATGGGTCTTGCGGGAACCATTCGGGTGGTCGAAGTCTCGCTATCAGGATCAAGAACCACGGTTTCTTCTGGCCGACGATGCTCCGCGATTGCGAACTGTATGCTGCTAAGTGCGAAAAATGCCAGCGGCATGCTCCGATGATAGACCAACCGGCCGAGCTGTTATCCTCAGTCTCATCTACTTACCCTTTTATGCGGTGTTTAATGGATATCGCCGGCCCCATGCCTAACTCTAAAACCAAGAAACTTCTCCTCGTACTCACCGACAACTTCTCCAAGTGGGTTGAGGACGAGTCTTACGCCAGCATTAAGGACGCTCAAGTGGAACACTTCATCTGGAAATTCATTATCTGCAGGCATGGTATTCCACACGAGATCTTCATGGACAGTGGGTCACAATTCATATCTGCTCGATTTGAAGGATTCTGTGAAAAATGAAAAATCCGACTCACCAAGTCTACTCCTCGTTACCGCAAGGTAACGGTCAAGCCGAAGCCGTCAACAAGACGATTATTGATGGACTAAAAAAGAGATTAGATGTTAAGAAAGGCAGGTGGGCCGAGGAATTGAATGGAGTCTTATGTTCACACATAATGACTCCTCAGCGTCCCACCGGCGAAACTCCTTTCGCCTTCGTCTATGGCTCTGAATGTGTAATGCCAGCGAAGATGGAACTTCCCGGACTTTGTCGGCAGCTTGCACCCAAAGATGAGGACGTCAATAACATCATGTTACTTGATCAGCTCGACTTCCTCGATGAAAGACGGGATTACAAATCACACGTTCGCCCTCGGCGTTTCCACAAAGGTGACCTTGTCCTGCGCGATGTTTTCAGAATACTGCAGAACCAAATGCTGGGAAGCTCGGCGCGCATTGGGAAGGGCTTTACCGCGTCACTAATATTGTCAAACATGGCGTCTACGAGCTTGTCGCGATGGACGGAAGAGTCATTCCACGTTCATGGAATGCTCGGCATCTAAAAAAGTACTACCACTAGTACTTAGTGCTCGGCAACAAAACAAAAACAAAAAAGGGAAAAAATACTTGAACTACGGGCTAGGCTTGATCCTTCAAAGGGTACGTAGGCAGCTCATCCTCGGATGGGTCCAACTAGCCCCCTCCTCCCAAAGAAGGGGGGGGGGAATGGGAGTACATCTTACCTCTTCCTTTACAGCAAATCACTTGCTCGATATTCATTGTCTTATCAAGTACGCTATGCCTTAGTCATTTTAACAACACAAATGTAACACGCTACTTGTCATCGCGGGCCCTGATAAAATTTCACATTACTATCCGGGTCTCCAACATAGCCTTTACTATTTTAAACTGAAAAGTTCACTCTCTAAACCCAACTCGTCTTAAACACTGATTTACATACATCCTAAAGCAATCTTAACGCTTTTTCAAGCTAACAGATAGGATTTACAATGCTCGGCTCGTACGCACACATAAACATTCAGCTAAAAAGCCAACAGATCCGAAAACAAGGTCGTATCCTGAATAAATAAATTGTGGATAAAGCCGTCCAGGCATTGTAATTGTCTTCGGCAAACATATGTTTACATAGCAAAAAGAAAAAATAAAACAAAAAAACAACTTGATATTAAACAGATTCCTGCTCGGCAGAAGGAATCTCATCTTCGGCAGCCTTCTCCACCTCTCCGACCATGACTTCAGTAGCAAGAGCCTCATCATCGGCTTCAGGGATCTTAGCTTCAGGGGACGCCACCGGCGAAGGCTCGGGAGACAATACCAGCTCGCCCATGATTTCAGACACAGTCTGGTCAAAGGCAGGTCCGACATTCGCATAGTCTGGAATCTAGTCTTTGATTTCAGCTTCGAAGTCGTCAAGCAACTTCTTCCCTTCAGCTTTGCCCTCCTCGGCCTTTATCTTACCAATGAGAGTCAGGTTGGCTACGTTTTGGCGATCATAAATAAGATTTTTCATGAGATCGCCACTTAGCTCGGCCACACGTGACTTCACCACCTCCAGCTTAGGGCTAAGGGAATCCTTGACCTCCCTCCAAGCCTGACGCGAAACCTTCTCGAGCTCGGCCTTCAGCGTCCTGATATCCTCATCCTTCTCCTCCTCGGCATTGATAAGACTATCCTTGTCACGCTTGAGTTGGGAGCACTCCTCCTCAAGATTGATGATCTGCTCGTTAGCCTGCTTCATCTCCAGCTCGGCCTTGTGTTTGGACTCAGTCAGCTGCTTGATATGCTCAAATTTACCCTAAGAGCTAACTGCAAAAGCACAATTAATTAGTTGTAGTATTTAGGGATCGTATTCATAAGGACTTTCAGTTGCCTATAAATTTAAGTATTAAAACTTCACTAAGCGTAGTTAAAAAAAAACGCTTTATTCTCTCTCGGAAAGATGCCGTCGGCGTCTGATTTTTGAGATCTGATGAGTTCAGATCGGTGGCTGGTGGAGAAATTGGTTTGCCATACGGTTTCTCTTCGGTTTCTTCGAGGTGCGGGGAAGGTCTTCGTAGGGGTGGCTTATCGATGGGGAAGCTCCTCTTCTGCAACCCCAGGACGCGAGACAGCAAGATCGGCTCTGGATATAAGGTTTGCTGTAGATCGACCCGGGTCTTTTTCGAGGTTCCTATGGCGGCTAATCGGGGCTTTCGGTGATGGCGGTCTTATGGCTTCCACGAGGTTTATTTTGCAGAACGTAACGGATGCGGTTGGTGATTATTCGGTGGATTCCGATGGAGAATTCAAGACTGGTACTGCAGGGGAGGTGAGATGAAGGGGTACCCATCATATTCCTTCAATTCACCTAGCCTTTAAGGAGGTCACCTATGAATAAGGCGATTTGTTCGGATCAGAAAGAGTAATTTCTGGCTCTCATCAATGGAATTTGATATGTTTATGTCTTCACGGTGATCCCCAAAAATCTCTTACTTATCATGTTTTGATGATCAGGACCTTTGTCAAGGAACATCAATTGGAGGAGATCGCGGTCGTCAAGAGGTTCATTTTATTGTATCCGATGGGGAAAGTTCTAACTACGGAGATCCAAAAATGGCAAATAGAACCCAGCAGGCTTCGACTTTTTTGAAATAAAGATATACATTTTCTGGCTATAATACAAGCTTTGTCAACGGGATTTGTGGATTAAACACAGTTTTGGAGATGTGATATCAGTGTTCATACAATGTGTATATAAACGTGGTTCCTTCTGGTCACTGATTCCATCATTCTCATATTCCTTTTCACTTTTCCTGCCTAGTGTTATCTTTTGTGGTTTCACTTGGGTGGTTTCTATAGAGTTTGAGATTGTCTCTGGGCTTCTTTCTCGGAGGACAGCAACAATGACGCAAGGCTCTCTTCTCGGCACATCCAGCGGACAGCAAACTGGTCACCAAGCAAAGATCTCTGTGCTAGGGAAGCTGAAGATTAAGGTTCCCAAGTTTGACAACTCACAGCTGATTCAAGGTTACTCCAAAACCCTCATTGGCCGGTGCATGAATCCGAGGGAACAAAATGTTGCCAATCTATTGTATATGCTCCCTCGTATCTGGAATGTGGAAGACAGGGTGAGTACTGCAGACTTAGAATTTGGAAGGTTTCAGATTGATTTCGACGAAGAAGAAGACATCGTTCAAGTCCTTAAAATGGAGCCCTTCCATTTTGATTACTGGATGCTTTCAGTAGTTCGTTGGGAACCTATCATTGATACCAACTACCCGTCAGAGATCACCTTTTGGGTTAAGCTCATTGGCCTACCATTGCATTTTTGGGCAGCGCCGATCTTCGAGAGTATAGGAGATGGTCTTGGTCGCCGACATGAGATTGATCTTAAGGAAGGGCGTATTCGGGTTACGATTGATGGTTTTTGACCATTATGCTTTGAGACGGTACTAGAATTTGAAGAGGGGGAAGAACTGGTTCTTCATTTACGATATGAAAGACTCTTTGGGTTCTGCAGACGCTGTTTTAGCTTATGTCATGATGTTACTCGGTGTTCTCTATCTGCGGTCAGTGAAGGTATCTCGAAGAAGCCAGGGGATGACAAGGTCCACGCAGATGATGTTGCCTTGAGCTACAAGGCTGCTGCTGTACACGGACACGAGGTCGAGTCCAGTCGAGCTCGAGATTCTGAACGGACACAACAAGGCACAAAACGGACAGAAGTTCACAGAGGGGCCAAGGTATATCCCCGGAAGAATTCCCGTGATGCTCACCATACGGACAGTCATTCACAGCCCAAATACAGAGAAGGCAAACAACCAGCACGGAGAGGGGACCATCGGGATCGCAATGTTTCTTCAAGACTAAACAGTTCCTGGAGACCAAATCTGGAGAGAGGCTTCATGCAAGACGCTCGTCGTAGCCACAGATCACGCGACCAAACGGATGATGAGAAGTTAAAATCAGTGACTTACGAGCACACGGATAAGGGAAAGGGCAAGCTAACAGACATACCGGTCAAGAATATTGGGGCTGTGGAGACCGTGGCAAGGCCTGTACAACAAGACACCAACCTGGTTGATTCGGATCAGGCAGGAACATATTCAGAGGCTGCGGAGGCTCTGGCTTCGTGTGCGAAGGCAGAAAGTACGGTACATCAGGTTTTTATCGGTGACCATGAGCCAAATTCTGCTATTGTGAACGGTCTGGACACAAATGATGTCCAACGTACGGTAAAAAAAAGCTCTCTTTAACCATACTGTTCCGGAACCAACTATTGATGAATTTGCGGATTTTGATCTGGCCTTAGAGACCTTTGCTGAGATGTTACCTCAGGGAGTTCCTGAACAAGACAACCATATGGCTGAAGTTTCTAATACTACTCTTTTGTTGTTGGGAGTTGAGTCGGTGCAGGGGAACGAAGGCCACGAGATTGAAGATACTTCGGTTCAAGATTTGGCGGTAGTAGAGAGCTCTGGTGGACAGATTGTTCACACGCCTCCAGTGGAACATCCCGAAGTTTATATTGCAGGAGCTTTGGAAAAGGTGGTAACACACGAGGATATAATGGTCGAAGACACAGTTGTAAGCACATTTGGTATCCAGGAACATCCTAATGCTGGAGTCAAGAAAAAGAAGATCCACAGAAATCCGGCGGTGCTTTCAGGAGTTAACACAAAGAAGAGGAATATACAGCATCTAGTCTCTCCACGCAAACATCAAGCAAATAAGAAAGATGGTCATTTCGGAGATGGACCTTACCCGATCAAGCCAGGTGGTGGGGCGAGTAAAAAGGGAGGCAATTTACCTCCAAAATCTAATCCATAGTTTTTATGAAGATTTTGAGTTGGAATTGTAGAGGTCTCGGAAATTATTTGACAATAATGTATCTGCGGGAGTTATGGAAGAAGAATAAACCGGAGTTTCTTTTTCTTTCGGAAACAAAGCAAGATTTTGTTTTTTTGCAAAATTTTCAATTTCATTTAAGATATCAAAAGCTTGTAACGGTCGACCCATGTGGCACGAGTGGCGGTTTGGCCTTATTTTATAATAATACAACTATTGATGTCAATGTTTTATATTCAAATAATCGCATGATCGATATTGAAGTTAGGGAAAAAGGCAAAAAAAGCTATTTGACTTTTGTGTATGGTGACCCAGTCATGCAGAAACGCGCCTTGGTTTGGGAAAGGTTAACGAGAACGGAAATTAACCGGTTAGATCCTTGGTTTATAATTGGGGACCTAAATGAGCTAACGGGTAACCATGAAAAGAGGGTGGTAGACTACGCCATCCTACCACTTTCTTACCCTTTAATACCATGATTGCGGATTGTGGGCTACTAGAATTCCCGTGTTTGGGCGATCAATTATCCTGCGAGGTCGACGGAATAAGGAGGTCGTAAGATGTCGACTCGACCGAGTACTGGCGAATAGTGATTGGCATATAAGGTTTCCGAGGTCATTTGTGGAGTATTTACCAATGATTAGATCTGACCACAGACCTTTATTGGCAGTAGTGGAGGATAAAGTAAAAACAGGACGACGANAGTAGTGGAGGATAAAGTAAAAAGAGGACGACGACAATTTCGTTTTGACAAACGATGGATTGGAAGGGAAGGATTGATGGAAACTATAGCAGAAGGGTGGCAAACAACACGGCTAAATCCCAAACAAGAATTTGTGGACAAGCTATGTCACTGTCGGGGATCGATTTCCCAATGGCGTCATGCAAATATCTCACATGGTGAGGAACGCATCACAACCCTGAAAGATAAGGTGGAGAAAATCCAAAATGATGATGCCAGAACACAGGAGGAACTTACAGTGGCCATAGATTCGTTGTGCACGGCTTACAAAGATGAGGAATTGTACTGGAAACAAAAAAGTCGAAATAGCTGGCTAAAAGAAGGAGACCAGAATACAAAGTTCTTTCATGCGCAAACTAAAATACGGTATGCTCGGAATCAGATAACAGGTCTCTTGAATTCGGCGGGCATCTGGATGTCTTCTGATAAAGGAGTGGAAAAAATTGCGGTTAATTATTTTAAGGATCTGTTTTCCACATCCAACCCTACTTTTCTGGAGGAACTTCTAAGTGAAATCCCATGCATGGTAACCGAGGAGATGAACATAAAGCTATTAGAACCAGCTACGGAGCCGAAGAGCGCTTTTTTAAATGCACCCTGAAAAGTCGCCAGGACCAGATGGCATGACAACATTATTCTATCAAAAGTCATGGCCCGTCATAAAAGGCGATCTGGTGATACTGATTAATAAATTTATGGAAGAGGGATCCTTTGACGAGCGGCTAAACATAACTAATATATGTCTAATACCAAAAACGGATCGACCAGATAAAATGACGGAATTTCGGCCAATTAGTCTCTGTAATGTGGGGTACAAGATCATTTCAAAAGTGTTGTGTGAACGATTAAAGCTAATACTGCCCCTTATAGTATCGGAAACTCAATCGGCCTTCGTAGTAGGCCGACTTATCTCGGATAATATTTTGATCGCCCAAGAGATGTTCCATGGACTACGTACTAATAAGTCGTGCAGTTATAAATTTATGTCTATCAAAACAGACATGAGTAAGGCTTATAATCGGGTAGAATGGTCTTTTATTGAAAACATATTGCATAAATTAGGCTTCTCGGAAAAATGGACATCTTGGTTAATGTGGTGCATTACATCGGTTACCTACAAGATTTTGATCAACGGTGAGGCCAAGGGTAATATCATACCACAGCGGGGCTTGAGACAGGGTGACCCTTTGTCTCCGTACCTGTTCATATTATGCACAGAGGTCTTAATAGCGAATATCAAGAAGGCGGAACAAAACAATCTCTTAACAGGAATAAAAGTTGCGACTAAAGCTCCAGCTATTACTCATCTATTGTTTGCTGATGATAGCCTTTTTTTTTTGTAAGGCCACACATGACCAATGTTTGGCTATCCTGGATATTTTACGTCGGTACGAAGCCGGGTCGGGTCAAAAAATAAATTTAGATAAATCATCGGTTCAGTTCGGACATAAGGTAAAAGTGCTCCTCCGGACTGAACTACACCAGGTCTTAGGTATTACAAATGTCGGTGGAATGGGGAATTATTTGGGTCTACCAGAGAGCTTAGGTGGATCGAAGTGCAAAATCTTTGCGTTTTTGCGGGAACGCATCCAAAACAGAACAACGGGATGGTCATCGTCACTTCTTTCCAAAGGAGGCAAAGAAATACTCATTAAATCGGTGGCGACTGCACAACCAACTTATGTAATGTCATGCTTTCGAATACACAAAGAAATCACAAAAAAAATCACAAGTGCGGTTGCTCAATTTTGGGGGGCACGGGTGGACGAAACATGGGGATGCACTGGAAAGCTTGTAAAAAACTTTGTCGGAAGAAGAAAGATGGAGGGCTTGGATTTCGAATACTTGACGATTTTAATACGGCTTTGCTTGCAAAGCAATTATGGCGACTAATTGATGCCCCAGAATCACTATTTGCAAGGGTGTTCAAAGGAAGGTATTATCGCTACTCGGATCCTCTGAACCCAGGGAACATCTATTCCCCCTCTTATGGTTGGAAGAGTATCTATTCGGCAATAGATTTAGTTCAACAGGGACTCATCAAGAGGGTGGGGTCTGGAAACTCAATCTCAGTTTGGACAGATCCGTGGATCCCGGATTCAACCCCTCGACCTGCGAGGGGTCCCGGTCGGCGTATCTACCCTACTTTGACAGTTAACCAGTTAATCGATAGCCCAACTAAAGCTTGGAATGTTCCTCTACTATGTCAACTTTTTGATCCCAGAGATGTTGTTTTTATACGCGGAATTCCAATAAGTCGAATCCGAAAACAGGATACGTTAGGTTGGCGGTACAAGACTTCCGACAAATACATGGTAAAATCCGGATATCAAATAGAATATAAGCGGGGTTCAGAGACACATCATGCAACAAGGTTTGGACCGGAGGTAACAATTTTACAAGCG